>JACM01075884.1:0-35279 GCA_000787095.1 Periophthalmodon schlosseri | reverse complement strand
CTAAGTTCTGAGATATCTGTTTTCTAATGAGCTCCCACAAACTATACCCACAGTAAATGAACAGTTCATACTTCAACTTTTTATCAGTTTAAAGTCTTCTCACCCTGTTCTCATCTATTGTGACTATTCTGTGTGTGCAGTTGCAGGCCTGTATTGCTTTGTCTTACTGATAGCTCAGAGGCCATGGGAGCTGCAGAGACAAGGGCGTCCCGTCAGGCTCTGGTCACTATCTGGTCCTGCACTATCTGTCCCGCCACAGCCCTCAGCACTGGGCTCGGCCTCTAGCTGCATGGCTGGCTGTGGGTGTGTTTGATAGAGCAAGAATACGTGTGTGCCTTTTGTACGTGGGTGGGTGGTCGTCTACAGCTGTGTCTCGCCAGCGTTATCAGTGTGCCAGGAGAGATAGAGCGTCGCAGCGGGCCCCAGTGTCTGACGTTACACTGGTGAAAACTCACAGCTTTCATGTAGTGTATGTGTGAGATATCCGACTTGCATTGCTCTATCGTTGCACTTCTTTATGTGTGTGTTCTAATCGTTTTGGTTTAATCCTTGGGGGCTTTGTGTTTAAGAGCTCATTGCCGCCTAATAGCTTAACTGTACATTTGATCTCGCATTTGAATCCCACAACGCTTAAATGATGATCACGAGATAGGGTTGTTCATTCATTTTTTAAGAGTGTCTTAAATTGGGTATTAGAATCACTTGAGGCAATGCAAGGCTTGTGGTGTACAGTTCTTTGCTTTCATTCTTACATGGAAAGCATGCGGGCGCAAGCCAGGAGCAGGGCACAACACAATCACTTGAGCATTCATGCATAAATACACACATACTTGCACCTCCCGCACAAAACTGACCCTACCCCCCCTACCCCCACACACGCTCACACTACACGCAGACACACACGCTCACAAACACACGTATGCTCATAAATGCACTCTCCTGTCCCAGGCACCCTTTACTTTTGCAGGCTGAATCTCACTGATAACATGCTGGCGCCCTCATTTAAATTTGAAGCGCTTCTTTAATCTTCAAAGGCCTGATTGCTTTATGAATATGCATGCACTGAGCTGACTCTCAGTTCATTACCTTGTTGTAAATTCTAATGACCATTAGGGCCCCGCGCGGTAATTGCCAATTGTTTTGCATTTTTGATTAGCCCATTACCAGAGTGCATTCTGAACATGTCTGCCCCTGCTGCCTGCCAGGCCGAGTAAAGCGAGAAAGGCGGTGATGAAGGCAAGAAAAACAGAGGATTGAGAAAAAGTGCAAGGGCCAGAAAAACACAAAATCATCTAGTGGCTCCAAATTATTTGTTTTTGAAGGGTCTCTAAAAGGGAAGCTGATCTGCTTGCTTCTTGGGGCAGAGGTAAAGCTGAGTGCAGTTGTGTGTACCTGTCTTGTACATGTATATGTGTTGACTGCCCTCTTGACTGCGTGGACTTGTCCAGGTTTGCATGCGGTGCTCTGTGTTGGCTGGGTGGAGTGCTCGGAGTGATGGGGAGGTTCTTGCCAGTGCATCCCAGTGTATGCCTGTATGCCTGGGACTTATGAAAGATTGATGCCTCCAGCAGAATGGCATCGCCCTGTTACAACTTGATAACAACTAATGGATAATTTAGCGGGCTAAAACCGGCAGGCCATTCCCCCCTCTGCATCTCACAGTGGCTCCAGAGGACAGCTGCTGGAGCTTGGTGCTGCTCACTCAGTGCTGCTGCTGCTCGGTCTGTGTCAAAGGGACAAGCCAAAAGAGGAGGACGAGGGACTAAAACAGGGAGGACAGTGTAATAGTGTTTGTGTGCTTACCCTGCAGCGGACTGGCAGTGTTAAGAGGTGATTAGCTCATGTCACAGTTATTAGGAGGATTTTACTCATATTAAATACAAATGCCCATTATTTTCCTTACCATACTTGCAAATCCAGTCCAATTTTATTTTTATATTACATTTAGCAACACAAAGTGACCAAATGCTGCACAGAGAACACGTCAGCAGTAAACAGGCCTGTCACAATAATAACTATATCGACTGGAACAATACATTTTTTAGCACAATATTTATCATGTGTACAAATCCTTTGCAATAATGGGGAGATTTTTGTTATTTTAGTTGTAATACGATAAGATTTGAGCTGTTGAGGGTTGAATAAGTGACTTCTATGGCTAATTATTGTTTCATTCTGCTATTTATTTGTTGCAGCTCTGGCCTTTTAATGTTACTGGGGGGAGAAGAGCATAAGTTTGGGCCAACTACAAAGTTTCATGTATACAGAATGTAAGGTGTTTTTAATAACTCCTTTTTCCTAATTTTCTTTTAACAATGAATTCCCTAATTGGATTCCTGTATCTTTTACTTTTTTCTTCCAAGCATCCAAAAGCTTTTGCTCTAACTTGCAGAAATTCAGCACACATTTTTTCAACATCACAACTGAATAGAGTTGAGTTTCCCCACTAGAGAATTCTGTCCATGTGGCACTTTCCATAGAGAAGATGATGTGAATTATTACCACCGAAATATCGCAAGACCTTTGTTTCTTTCTGTCTCCCTTAGTCATAATATATCCTTCATAAAGTCTAGAGTTTACAGTGAGTTGGACCTACTGTCAGTCTCTTATTCCCAGACTATTAGGCTGTTGACAGTTTGGTTAATCATCGTGCAGTGTGTGACTTCAGGGGACTGTGAGGGGTCAGTGGAGTCTTGCTCTCCAAACCATAGTGAGAAAAAGAGAAGCCTTATTAGGAGGACAAGTGGATTTTCTCCAGTTTTGCAGACACAACGGGCCAACTGTCCAGTGTTCAGCTAGAGTCTGAACCGAAATTTAAGTTAGTGAACTGGCAAACCGGTGAGGGTCTATTTTGTGTGTGGAGCGAGGGAGACACATTGCACGCAGCAGCAGCAGCAGCAGCATGGCCCGCTATGGCCAGAGGAGTTGTGGACAGACAGCATGATAGATGGCTTTGTTAAAGGGTCCCTGGGTGTCCCCTGAACTTGAAGCACTGTGTTTATCTTGAATAGGAGACGCACACAGTGTAAGGGGTGGGTAGGGGAGGAGGGAGGGAGAGAGGGAGAGAGGGAATGATATAGCTTTCAGGCGAAGGGAAGGCAAGGGTCTGTATCTGGGCAGGCCTGGCTGGGGGTTGGGGAGGTTAAGGGGGGGTCGTGAGCAGGCGCGGCTGTTTCAGACACACACAACAGAGGGAGCGAGGGGGAAGGGCCGGCCTCTCGTAGCTGTCCATTAACAGATGAACTTGGCAATGGTCCAGGCCTCAAAGGTCTGGAGAGGCACATACACACACATACACACACACCTCTGCTACCTGCCCGCTGCGGACCAAACGCCACCCTCTTGCTTTCTGTCCAGAGGCGAAGAAGGACACATCTCCGGTGCACCTGTGTCAGAACGAGTTCAGAGTGGTTAGCCTAGCGGGCCTAAGAGCACATTCACAGACAGGCTCTCTCTGTTGTGTCCACTGTTAAAGACAAGGAAACAGAACGCACCTCTAACCTGTTAGGCCGCAGGACAATACAGAGGAGAGGGAGGAGAAGCAAGAGAGCGTGGGAACGGAGGGATAGGCGAAAGGATCCGGTCGTAAACAGGGCGGGAATACTTGTGTGTGGCTCTGCTCTTGATGGAGCAACATGAGCTTAACAGTGCGCCTGCTATTGTGTACTGAAAACATTACAGCAAACATGAGAGTTGTGAAAAGTGGGAGGGGAGAATTTGATCTGGAAGATGCACATAATGGACTGGTGTATTGAGTAGCACAGAATGGTGTCAGCTTCATACATAGGTCATGGCATATAGTATGACTGAAATGGGAATTGTATGTCAAAATATTTCATGCAAATTATTAATAATTCAATGAGTCCATCAAGCTTCAGGTGTATGTAGTCATCTTAGTTTGAGCTCACATGAAACTGAGTCTATAACAACTTGAAACATTCTATACAACTTTATTACTTGCACAGCTTTTCTTGTGGGAATAATGGGGTACGGCAGTTCAAAGTATGCTTTAAATTTACTATAGAAATGAATTGTATTTCTTTCCCTTTTAAAAATGGTTATATAACCATGATAGAGAAAAATAAAGTAAGCTCCTAAGGTGTCAAGAATAATTGGCATCATTTCACCATTGCACCTATATTATTTGATCATATGGGATTATGAATGAAGCCCTAGTATGCCCCACAGTGACATGTACCATTATAGAAGTTGCTTATTGTAAGTAGAGTGATAATGAGGTGACGTGTGGTTGTCATGGGGCCTGTCTGGATCTCCTGCTCTGAGTCAGGTTGGTTTCAGACACTCCTGGTGCATCTTGTGTCAGTGGCGTCTGCTGATTGATAGAGTGGCTCTCCTCTGGTTTATAACATGCATGCTGGGGGGCAAACATGGATAATGAATCTGTGCGTGTCTGTGTGCGTGTTTATATGTGGGCCCATGTAAATGCATGCAATCCCATTTGCATTTGCTTTGCATGTATTTCACACATGCTCACATTAATTTGTTATTTAGAAAGAAGGTTCTTCTTTTCATCTTCCCACTTCTTTGGTCTTTTCTTCCAGCCCTCCAGCTCCTGCTCTATTTCTCAGAACCATGTTTTCTTTTCCTAAAAAATCCTGCATGGCTACTTTGGAGCTAATGCCAGTGAAATATATTGCTGGTGTGTGTATGTGTGATGATGCCGGTTTTATAATGCCCCCTGCACATTTGCATATGTATATGTGCAGATTGTATGAGAAGAGCTCTCACACTTGGAGCAGTTGGAGGGGAGGGTGGCGGGGGCTAGGGCCCTGTGACTGCTTTCTGTGCCTGTGTGTGCGTGCTGAAGAGGGGGTCGCACTTGTGCTTTCACCCCCCGAGACAAAGCCGGCCACTGCTCCCAGATGGTAGTCTGCTCTGTCCGGACATGTGTCTGGTCTGTATGCGTATGTGCATTTATGGACACATACAAAGGGAAAGTGAGAGGACAGTGGCAGACGAGGCCTGAGTTAATGCACAAGGCTCTGCAAGTGTAAAGTGTGTACATCTGAGCAGTTTGTAGACACCCAGACACCCATTGTATGACTTTTTATGGCCAAAGCAGAAATGCATGTCTGCTTTGTGGTTCATGTCTCACAATGAATAAAATGAACTGAAAGCATTGGGACAAAATGATGTCCTCCACTAGATGTTACGGTAAGAGTCTGGTGTACAGGATTAAGCATTCACCACACACAGCATGATACACACTGCTTCAAATAGCAGTGCAGGCTATGGTGCAGTAATGTAAGTGAATATTCCTTTTCTATATAAGTACTGAAATGGCATTATGTTACGTGAGAATGCAAAGTATACTGTAATCTATATGATGTGCCCCTCAGTGTTCAAGTTTAGGGTAGTCATCATATGAAATAAATATTAACTGAGTAACCATTTCATATTGCATGTCTTCAGCTTTCTATAAATCCTGGGGCTGTATGTATCTGAGACTCACTCACTGACCTTGATGTTTGTTTTCCTTCTATAGCAGACGTAAACAGAGCTGTTGCAACTATCCAGGCTCGACCTATCTCTCCCCCAGAGCACAGACATACTTGAGCCAAATTAGAAGTGATATTGCTCAGTGGTCTCACTTCCAGAACTGCAGTACTGGCTTGCTTTTTCATTCAAACTTCTCTTGTCCAGGTAGTGCTTTATTATCACACTAGAAAGCCCTTGTGACAGCCCTTTACCCCGCAGTTGAAAGTGCCAAGATAACTGTTCGTTTATACCTTTATTGAGGTGGGCCCTGCCTACTGTGCCAGTGCGTGCCCAGATCTGGCAGCTCCTTCCTGGGCTGGACGTGGCCCGCGCTCCCCAGGCTCTGGTTCTGCTGCTCTTTGCCAAGCGCCACAGCCAGATTGCCTGTAATGGGTCTGCCATTTCCTTCTCATCATCTGTCAGCACTCTGGATCCAACTGCAGGGTCCAAAGAGGGCTACCACTCTCCAATTAAAAAGGTTAATTTGCCCTGGCCCGCCCGCCCCCCTACACCCACCAACGCTGTTAACTATGTCTCCATTAGTTACGCTTTGTGTTTTTGTCTTGCCTCTTGTCAATATATATTTTTTATTAAGTTGCTTAAGATTGATTATGAAAATAAATCTGTAATGAGACACAAAACATTGTACGAAGGAGTTAGGTGATCGATTATCCCTGGAGGGGCTGTGAGCACACACTGCCATAGTGTGAATGAGTAAAGATATGGAGGTACAGGATGTTGTTGCATTGCCCTTATCTTTAACCATCTGCTTATTTATACTTTGAAAAGTATTCCTGTCATCATCTTATCTGAGAATCATATTATGCAATAATTATATGAGCTGATACACGGGCAGCAGTGATGGTTGGTGGTTCAATCCCTTCTTCCTCCTGTACATTTTGCTGTTGTGTACTTGGGCAAAACAATTATTTGCCTCCTGTGTCTGTGCCTACATTGATGTGTGATTGGGAAAATAGTTCCTTGATGAGCCCCTTGAGCGTCCAGTGTTTTTTGTACTTATCAAATTAAGATGTATTAATAAACGTGTCTAAAGTTACGGATGAAGTGAATATGGCAGATTTAGCCTGTAATTGTCATCTGCAGTCCCATTTGCTTTTACCATTTTATATTATCAACCATGCACCATGTTAAATTTCAAGCCTGTAATATAGTATCCACACGTGTTCATGTTTTAGTTAATTGCTCCATTTGTTTATACAGTTTACTAGTCAACACTGACACAAGGATTACCAAAGAGATCAAAAATAATATTATTGTAATGTGATTAAAATGTAGAACTTTATCTCATGTTGCACTTAACAAACACATTTGAGCAATTATGGACATGTCGTTATTAGCCTAAAATGTGGGCAGATTTTAATAAAGTGATGGTGGCAGCTGCGGTGTCATCTGGTGTTAAAAGTAAACTGGCTTGCTAAATGAAATTGCAGGTCACTCGTCATAGTTTTAGTGATTACCATAAGCTAATGACTTGGAAGGATGAACAGGAGGTGGAGATAAAGGAGGAGGAGAGGGAGGGAGGGTGGACCGCAGCATGGACAGTTTTTCCATGTATAAAATGTCTACTATATCCACGGAGAGAGATAGTATTAGAGATATTTTGCCGTTATCCGAGAGGGTGCTTTTAGGCCTGTGTTTGAGTGGCTGACAGACACTTGAGTTTCTGCAGCAGATTAAGTGAAATTTTAGCAGCTTTTTCTTGGGTTCGGGCCATAAAACCACACAAAGCAGCAGCTGCCTCTAATGTAATGTAGAATGGGCCGCTGCAGCTCGAGCCTGTCCAGTGCACTTTTGTTTTTCTCTTCTTCTGCTCTCCAAAGCTTTTACAGCAGTCTTGACAGCTCCCACCGCACTTCCCCTCCAGATAATATCCTTGTTCTCTCACTGCCCTTAATTTCTCTTTTCATCAGCGGCACAAAGGTGATGAAACTGGACGAGTGCAATAAAGGCCATGTGTTTTAAGAGCAAACATATCTTTTTATGTCTTTATGCGCAGGAGTCAAAGGTACAGAGATAGCAGTCGGCCCGTCTAAAGTGCTCCCTGGCACTTTCCCCTTTGGGACAGTCTGAAGCATATCAGCTGGACATGTATGGAATGATCCTATAGGGGCTTTACAGTGTGACCTTGTGCAAACCCAAAGTTCACTTCTGGGAATGCAACACAAGCAGTCGTTGGGTTCGACGGCCCGGCGACCTCAGTGTCAGGCTGCCTCCAAATGACAGCAGCCCTGAGAACCTGAGTCTGCACTGGCAGGGAGTGGAGCTACATTCCTGTCCTTCTATAAGAGACATGAGAGAAGAGGGCACATGTCCTGTAGCATGCATACTGTACAACAAACATGAATGTGAGGTCGCATCAGCATATAGAGCACGTTTTGTCCTTCTATAGGCCTTTTTAATGAGTAAACTGCAGCGTTTCCTTGTGTAAAATCTTTATCGTCAGTTGAGTTGTCTGAAATGCACAAACATCTGGCTCATAAACCTCAGGTGATGCAGTGGAGATCTGGCTCCAGCTTTTCCTTAATAAGTCATTAATCCCCATTTTCACACTTCATGCTGCTACTTAGCTGCTAAGCTGTCCAGACACTCCGCTATTGAATTGCAAAACTCCTGGTGCTCTATTGGAAAAAGGACAGGCCAGCGCCTGTTGAGGAATGTCTGAGTGGCGGAGCTTTTTGAGCAGAAAAGATGTCTCTGAGGTGGACTGAAGCTATGGTCCAGAGTCTGTGTGTTCCTGTGAGTGCTGTCCTGCAGCTGTCTGTATAAATCCCCCTGTCACCAAAGACACACTCATCAAGTGCTCAGCTCTGCTTTACACGTCATCACACGTCTGTCAGCTTTTTGGGGAAAGAGAAACGTTTTATTTGACTTCATCTGTTTTTATTGATTTGTTTGCGACGTATGCGGCTTCTTAACCTGTTCCTTTCTTTTGTATAATGGCGTGGTGTTACAGTTTGGTTTGGAGGTTGTTGTATTACAAGTAATATGAACCCTCTAATATACTAAAGATATAGGCTTCTCCGCTACATACACAATGCATTAAAGAAAACCCAGTGACCCATTAGAAATAGCACTTGCTCTCCTTTTGCCACCCTCCCTCTGCACTCCTTGTACCGCTCCCCCTCTTTCCATCCTCGGGGTAGGTGGCTATAGCCCCCCTTATAAACATAGTGATCTATAGGAGCCCTGGATCCAGACAGATTTTTGGCATGGCCGTGCAGGTAGCATTCCAGCACGGTTTGAGATCTTAGGCCCTAGCCTCGTTAAAAGCCTGATTTATGCTCTACAGCTGGGCACAAAGTAACCTACAGGTTGGCTTACCTTAATTAATATCACGCTCTCTATTGCTAGGACCTATATGCATGTTCCTGACACACCTCCGGGGAGAATATAAGTTAGAGGGGTGTACATGCAGTATTTCTACAGGCCAGTGACAGCGTGGGTATGTGCTGAGACCAGGCAGCTGTGTTAAACATTATTCTTATAGGGATTTACAGTGCCACAAACTTAACTGCCCGGACATATTGACACACATGGAATTTGGCTTGAGCAATAATCTATATCAGGTCTTCACTTAAATGGTGCTGTTAATGCCAGTGTGTAAGCTAAACAGTGTGTCTGTGTTTAATTATAGTGTATTTAGTTTGGTGCACTCTAGAGATGTGAAAGTGTGGCCTGCCATTGTCAAGCACAGAAACTAGGGATGCACAATATATCGCAATTTAATCCAAAAGGCAGTTTGGGTTGGCTGCAAATATTTACATGATGGAGTGTCCTCTGCAAAGAACAGAATATCCTGCGTTATAGAAAAAGTCTTGTACCTGCAGTTTGTGTTCTGAAACGCATGGGATTCTTCTAATAGTTTATCAGGTCATATTTCAGTATTCTCTCAAATGGTAATGCTCCTGAAGTTGTTAACAATGTGCTACCGGAACAGAATCCTACTTTTGAAAAATATCGCAATCGAAATACTTTTGAAAGCAAAACTTTTTTTAAATCAAAAACATACAGCCCTATTTAATATGTGCCAACTGCGCGTTTAGTCCTAAATAATTGCAAATATATAGTAATAAGGACAGTAAACATTTCTTGTGCTGTGAGCACTGCCTGGCCTTGTCGTGTTCTTCCTGCTTCTCTCAGATCATCCTGAAGGGTTGAATTAGGACTGAACAGGAGGCCATTTTGCAATTTTAATCATGATTTGGAAAGCGTTTCGAGTAGAAAAGTGTCCCAGCACTGTTTTCCTCGATGAATTAATAATGGCTTTGGGAATGGAGGGTTGGGTGAATGGAATGGGGGAGGGCAGAAGGTCTCACGGTTAGTGGCTAAGTGCTAGGTACAAAATGTGGACTTGTGGATGTGGACAGAGCAAGTTTTAAAGAAATTAAGTTTAACTAAAATTATTCTGCCACAGGGTAATGAGTCAGTAGTGGTTGCTCCAGAGAGGCCAGGTAGGGCATCTGTTGTAAGTCATAATGCCAAAACTTTTCCTTTATTATCGTAAAACTTGGTTATAGATAAAAAGGAAAGGTCCCCATAGGCGCTGTACCACGGTTGCCTTGTGGTCTGACAAATTGCTTCAGTGACTTTGAAGGATTGGTCAAATGCATTGAGCAATTTCCCTTCAGTAACATTAAAGAATACCTTAAATTGTTTCATGCTAAGAGGAAAATGATTTAGCAACCCCAAAAGGGACAAGCCAAGAGAACAGATCTTAACTTCCATTCTGTGTTATGACTTTTAACTAAAGAAGATGGATTTTCCTGGTACATCTGACCCAAAGATACCCTCTGAATCTAAAGAGTCCAGCTATTGATGCCTCCTTAACCACTGGAAGGCCGCGCGCTCAGTCACACAGAGCAGATGGGACGCGTGCTCAGCCCTCAGCCTCCACAGCTCGGGGCCACGGGACGCTCCAACACACTGGCCCTTCTGTTTAAAGTGGCCTGTCCCTCCGCAAAGCCCCGCGGCTCCTGTGCACAACGAGCTGCTATGGTTGGCCTGAGCTCACATGCCCTAGTCCTTTCACCCCAAGGTGCTGGGACACAGTGAAAAATAACTGCATGTTTAAAACAGCCTTTGTTCAGTGTGATCTAAATGATGGGCTCTGCTTGTGGGCCTGGCGTACACTGAGGATGTGCTGAGGAACAAACAGCCAGGGTCATCAGAAGTTGTCTTTCCGAACAGAATCAAGCAGTTTCCAGCAACTAATGCATCAAAGGAGTCAAAACTGTTGTAAAAAAGAGACAAAAGTAGCCCATGTTATGTTGTGTTAATGTAACAGTTTATTACTAAAAGTGATGTAAATGTACTGGCTCTGCTGGTCTCTGGCTAATTATGATGCTGCTCACTTACAGCTGTGTTTTCATTCTGACTTGGTTAAACCAGGTCTTAAACCTGTTTTTAGTCTTGTGACTTATAATATGAACAATTTGGAGAAAGCTAAAATCTTTTCTTGCACAGGAAACGTGTTATAAAAGCAAAATATTAACCTGTGGGTGCAGAAACATTCAAGCCTGAAGCTGCACATTCAAGATAAGACAAATGTAAGAGAATTTTATCAAGTTCTGAGGAAAACATTGTTATGTGAGTTGTGCTCTGGCCCACTCTGCGTACTAGCTCTGGGCACTGGCTCTGTGTGCTGACTCTGTTCAAGACAACTGTATCTGTAGTACCTACTCTTTTTGGAAAAATCAGACCATATGTTAAATGTGATTTAATTAGCTGCTCTGAAAGTTTACTTCTTTTTTACATTGTACTAATTGTTTCAGATAGACGGAGGCACTGGGTATTTTCACTTTGGGATTACTAAGAGAATGGTGTATAGCTGATAACTGTACTTTATCAAGTTACCAGAGATGTTGTTGTTGTATAATTACCTAAAACAATTAACAGTTGCTGTAACCAAGATCTCTCCAGCTCCCTGCCTGTGTTGGTGCCAGTGTCCCGTTTAAATGGCTGCAGATAGAGGAGCGAGTCATATTTAAAACTCACTGTGGGGGACTTTGCTGAATCTTTTCCAAAGGCTCTGCTCTGGAGGGATTGAAATGCAAACATCTAATCTCCGTGGCCGTATTTTCAGGCTGCCTTGTCCATTTCCCTGGCTGCCTGTAAAACCCAAGGAGTGGGTTTAAAAGCAGGAAGGTCAGATGGGGGTCTGCGTATGCTCTGGTGAAGCTGGATCTTGTCCTGGCAAATGGTATGCAGGCTCATAACGCGCTCCACTCATCCAATAGGCAGAGATGAAACAGTTTTGACAGTGTTGAATGCCTTGCCCCGGGCCTTATCTTCCTGTGCTGCTTGCCCACCTCTCTCCCATGTCTCTCCTCTCCTGATGCTATCTATGGGCAGATTTATGCAGAAATGCACCGTAGCTCGACCTCGCCGGTCCCTCTCCATCCTTTCTGCAGGGACGCAGGCCTGTCATGAGCTGAGCTGTGCAGAGATAGTGTGGCTCTGGCGGCTGGCCCCATGTCTCGTGGAGGCTATCGGCTCTGTGCTCTTCAAACGAGCCTGATGCACAGAGGAGAGACAGCTGCTGTTTACATCTGAATACTGCAGCGTTTCCCTTTAATCGCAACATTCAACTTGTGTTTCTTTTAATTTGATTTGCAGTCGTTTTAAAATCTATTTTTTATTTTATCTGAAAATTACTGTTAATTGAGTGTAAAGCTGTGTATTGGTGAGAACCTGGCACTTATTATGATCATAATAAAATATTATCATCTAAATGCCATCATATTAATATCATATAGTATTATACATTTTAACATCACAAACAATAAAACAATTGATAACAGGAAACCCACAAGAAGATTTCTGCTGTTTAATTAGTGACTCTAATCTATCAATGAATGTGACAGTGAGTGCACAGGTTTGTCCCAAGAGTGTACCTGTACTATTCTCCTGTGTATTTTTATTCTGACGCTCCATCAAACACATGAATGTATTCATTTATGTTCTACCAAATTGAGACATGTCCTCTCTGTGTCATAGCTTTTTACTTTGTCCCTCAGAAGACATGGACTCCCAGCTGGGACATTGTGTGGGTCCAAAAATACCCCAGTTTTGATTAAGTCTTTGTACCTGGACACATGTGCTAAAACTGACACTGACTGTAAGCAGCTACTTTCGCCCCTTTATTAAATACTCTCCTCACTGCATATTAAGCTGCTGGTGATCCCATGAAGCCGAGCCTGTTTAAATAAATAATCTCTATGGATACTTACATAAGCATCGGTCCATTTAATTAGACTGGTTAGGCTTAGATACCCAGAGGTCTCTTCACTGTACTATTAGCTAGGATGAGAAACAACAAGAGTGCAGACTCCCACTGTTACAGGCCTAAGCACAGAGCAAATACTGATCTACATTTAAGACACAACTGGCTTGGATTATTATGAGGTCTGCAGCCAAGCACAGAGTGTCCAGATGCGGTCAATGAGGATGGGTGAATGCGTGGACAGTGCGATGGTCAGTTCAAAAGCAGTTCATGTGAGAAAACATCAAAGGGAATAAGGTTATACAGTTGAGGAAACACAGAGCAATGCTAATTATAATTTGATATCCGCTTGTGTACAAGTCAGTGGTATTACCTAGTGGTGTGAATGATATCTAAGGAGGAGCTAATAAGGAATACAGTTTGACCGCATAAATTAGGGATAGGCAGATTTATATAAAATTATTGTTACTTCAATATTGACAAGCAGAAAATATCAATACTTAAAATTTATCAAAACATACAATATTTTAATACTCATTTTTGAGATTCTCTGCTAACATGTTTAAAAGTTACATCAGTTCAAGCAGGGATGCAAAAAATTCTTTTTAATAGAGGAGTTTCAATTGATTTTTATACAAATCTCATTGGTATCGGTCTGCCTGCTTGCACCGTCACTAGCATGAACACTTGAACAAAAAGTTATGTGAGCAATTACAATTGCAATTGCAATTACAGTGATAGCACATGGTAAAAACAGTTCATCATAAACTTGAACTTGATACCTGAAATGAATCTTTCCTGTAAAATGTCACAGCTAGCCACACATCTTGTCTACAGAGAAAGCTACATATTGCAAAACATGTGGGTCACGCATACAAAGACACATTGTTTGTCTATTGTGTTTGGAGCATGCGTTCACTTACACCTCGGTAATGGCTCCTTAGTGGTTCAGGTGGACTCCTAAATTCCACTGTTGCTCTTATCGACTTTCAGGAGAAGGAGAAGGGAACAGGAAATGTAAGAAGTGAGTCTGATTGGAGACAAAGCTACAGCCAGAAGCGTACTTTACTCTGGGCACGGGCACCTAAAGACCACCACCGTCTTTATCAGCTGATCTGCCCCCCTCCTCATTGCCTGCACTTCTACTTCGTGTCTCCTCTCTGTACAGTTAGTGTGAGAATAGTGGTCAGCTTCTTCCAATTGTGCAATGTTTAACTCAAAAACACCAGCCAGCGTTGTAGGGCTCACACTAGAAACTGGCAAAAGGTTAACGTTATTTAGACCAGTGCTGTGTTGGTTGGCTCTCTCTTTGTGCAGTAAACCGTATTTCCTGCATTCGGCTTTGTCTCAGGAACAAGTGTTGGTCAAACAAGGCTTTTGTCTGTGGCGAGTGGCTCAGTACACCACAGCACAGTCTGCCCAGCACAAACAAGTGACTACATGAGCCAGGCAGCGTGCGTGTCCTACACAGAGTTCTGTAGAAACTATATTGCATTAGCAGCTCACAGGCCACTTTGGGGAAGACTGTGTACTTATTTTGAGCTCTACAAAATTGAGGAAAGGATGGGAATCAGGTGCAATTTACAGTCAAAATTAAAGGAGGTTAAGGAAATTGTTAATAGTAGCGCAAGAGTGTCACATGGTGAGTTACAATGCGGCACTGGTTTTGGCTTGCACTATTATTCAAAACAATAATTCAACACTGTCCTAAGTAGTTAGTCTTAAGCCACTTAGTCCCCTGTATAAATTCTTAAGCGTTACCCTCCACATGAAGTGCAGCCTCCTTCTCTTGCCTCTCCTCCAACCCCTGCGTTCACCCTTCACCTCTGTCCAATCCCTGACTGTGAATACCCTAATGACATAAACAGGGCCATAATCACATTAACTGCAGTTGTGGTCCAGGCATCCTTAAGAGCCATCCTATTGACAAGCCTCCACCTTCCCAAAGCACTCAGCCCAACACCTATAAACACTTATGAATATTGGCAAAGTCCTGCTATTAGCATAATCACCTCTCAGGTAGTGTGAGGGAGGCACAGGGTGAGCCATAGATTTGCACAGACAGTGACATGGAGCGTCCCCTCTGTGTGCGCCCGTTGTGCTGTCCTCCTCTTCTTGTCTTCTTCTGTTGGAAGAACCGCAAGCTAATCCTGTTAGCTTGTTCCTCCATTAGCTAAATGACCAATATCACAGAGAGCCACACATGAGGGTCTGTTTATGGGCTGGTCAAGGACAAACCCAAACATGGAGGTCAAGGTAGTTTGTGAAGTTTGTTAAATAAAGTTGTGTAGAAAGAGGCCTCGAGGGCGCCTTGGTGGTCCATCTGTAAAAAAAAAACAAACAAAAACACTATACGCACTATACTCAATAATTCAAGTCTGAATCTTGGATCAACCCGGTCCCCTTGTTTCATGCTCTTATTCTGTATCCAAATAAAACAAAAATATCATCAGTATCTCCAGTAAACATTCAGAGATTTAGTACGTGTAGTTTTTACTTCAGCATTGACTACTGATGGTTCATGATTTATATTTGCTAATTTAACTTTCACAAACTCACTCTTTGTTTTGAAATATTTCCAAGTTACAGAAAACCTTTACAAAAACACACTATTCTTTATGGATCTTGGCCCTTTACGAGTCGCCTGTGATTTCGGTTGGCCTTCCTCCACACTTCCCAGATTATATTCACTCCGCTCTGCCTGACGTCTCTCTGCATTAGCCACTGTAATAGCCTCCCCTGCTTTGCTTTGTGCTGCAATGTGCTGAAATGGCTTTGAACAAGTCTTTATAACCCCCTATTCCTTTGCTATTCTCTGCCGCGTGTCTTCCCTCTGTTCTGATTATCCGTCTCTACTTTTCTCCTACAGAGGAATCCCCCATCAGCTCTGTCCTCTCCTCTCTCCTCTTTTCTCTACCTCCTGCATCGCTCGCTTCTCCCAAAGTCCCTTCTTTCAGTCATCCCTCTGAAATGGCAGCCGGGTTGTCATTGTGGCTTCTCGTCACTGCTGATCCTATTTCAAAGGAACCTGGAGATCCAGCATTAGTCCTAGCCTCAAACTTGCCATAGACTGAGAAAATATAGAACAGGAAGGCCAGACCATGTGGATGTCCTTTATTCCGTTAGAGGACAGCCTAGTTTGTATAAGATCACTCTTTCTTTCTCTCTGCTCTTCTGGAGGGAGAAAAAACTTCAAGAGCATCAAACGCTTTGTCAGAATGTCTTTTTTGCCTTTTGAAAACTGTCTCTCCATTCCTTTGAGGATAGCTATTACAGACAATAGTGGGCTTATTTAGATATCTTCTCTGGCATTGTTGTGAAAGTGGGCATCCTTTGGTCAGGCTGCAGATGCCCATCAGCCTGTCCCCTGTCAGGAAAGGAATAACAATTATTGACTCTGCTTTGGCATGCGCACAGTTAGCCAAATGCCGGAGATGGGACGTGATTACACAGAAGCGGTCACTCTGCTTTTGATACATAAGAAAATGAATCGGCTAGCGCCTTTGAAGTGCTGTTTGGTGGCACTGGCATCCTTCAAACATGTGCTAGGTTGTCATTAGGAAGTCTCCTTCACGCTACACTTCATTCACTCTTTCGACTTCTTTTTTCCCCATAATCCTTTGGCGCTTTCTTCTCTCTGATGGACACAGCTGTTTGCACACTTAGAATCTCACTTCTCGTTTACGAAATGCAAAAAATAAAATCTCTATATTGCACTGTATGCTGATGTGTTTTGTTTCTGCCTATTATGTGTACAGGCAGAAATGAAATCAAAGTAAAGCTGAAGGGCCTGATTATTGCTGTTTTATGAGCGATACAAGTCTTTAAGCACAGGCATAATGGTGTTGTACACACTGAACTCAAGCCAGTGTAGTGGGCTCATTTTATTTGTGCTTATGAAAAGAGAGACCAAAAACGTGTACGGGCAAATGGCTTTTTTATGATGGAAAAATTCCATAGTGGGTCAAAGCCCCTTGCAGGTGGCAGCAATTAACTGTAATTTTTGCAGATTGTAATGATCCATAATTTACCAGTATACCCCCCTTCCAACTCCTTTCAGTCAAGAGAAAAAGGTTTGCGGAGGTTTGATTGGGTGCACATTTTATGCTGCGTTTTGGTCTTTAAGTAAGATTGTTTGGAGGGGGCTGTGGAAGGGACAAGCTCACAACAGTAGACAGCTCATCTGCTGCTCCTCCATTTTCAGACCTGCGCTTCTCTTCCGCATCTTCACCTCTTTGTCTTTTAGCCACCGCCGCCTTTAAACATGCAAGGCTGTCCATCTCGCGTCGTCGGCATTGTGCATACACAAACACAATCTGCTGCTGCCTCCTCGCTGCAGCCCTGCTTTAGGTGCAGTGTGTACAAATGTCTTGAGAAAAATGCCCTCCAGTGAAATAGAAAGAAGAAAGGATAATAAAGCCCAGAGATGAAAGAGGGAGCACATTTGCAAGTGACGGATGCTTCGTATTTTGCATATCTCTCACTTCTGCTTTCCCCTTCCCCTTCTCTATTCACCTGAGAGGATTTAAATAAATCCATAAAGCATGAAATATCAGAAATAGAAAAGTAATGCTTGAAATGCGTTTATGAACCTCCCACACGCAATGCTTGAAATGCGTTTATGAACCTCCCACACGCAAACACACGCGCACACACACACACGCACGCACGCACGCAAACACACACACACACACACACACACACACACACACACACACACTGTTTTCACCAATGCGCATGCGGTTCTGTTCAGTTTTTTTGTTGTTATAATGTTAATGTTTTTTTTTGTTATAATTGCTGAAACAATATCTTAACATGTGACCTCCTATTTGTATTCACTATTAATATGCAGCATCAGATACTTGTCCCACTTCAGCCTCTCTAATTCTATAAACAAGGTGCCAGAAAGAGATGAGTGTGTTTAATGAGATTAGGTGGGCATTGTGAAGCGAATCTCAGGTCACTGTACAAGTGCCATTCAAAGGCAATTATGTGAAATATTTAAAGCCCTACCCTTTTCCACAAATTGTTTTGTTTTTTTTTCAATCTTTTGCAGAGGTTGTATTTAATGTAGATAATTATTTACTATGTATGTGTATTTAAAACAGTGGAATAATTTGGAATGAGCTCATAGATTTAATACAAATAAAGACATACTAAAAATGACTTGAACATTACTACATATAATTTCCCATGTAATAACAAATTTCTTCTGTGTGTCGTCTCCCCACAGATAAAGATGAGCCCAGCAGTTACACGTGTACCACGTGTAAGCAGCCCTTCACCAGTGCCTGGTTCCTGCTCCAACATGCCCAGAACACTCATGGTTTTCGGATCTACCTGGAAAGTGAGCCCGGCAGCCCCCTGACCCCCCGTGTGGCCACAGCTCCTGGGATGGGAGGTGACTGCGCCTCGTCCCAGCCTCCCATGCATGCAGTGCACTTGGCTGAAGGCAGTCCGTACAGTCTGCTGAGGATGCCAGGTTCTGGTTCAGGACGGGACTCGGCCTCCACCCCTCGAGAGGGCCGCTACCCCAGGACTCCGCCTTTATTCAGCCCTCCTCCTCGACATCACCTGAGCCCTGACGACCTGGCACTGGCCACTCACCATCCCAGCGCCTTTGACAGAGTCATGAGGCTAAACTCTGTGCCCCTCGAGCCTCCTCAAAGCATGGACTTCTCCAGACGTCTCCGAGAGCTAGCTGGAAACGCAGCTGGAGCTTCCCCTCCTCTTTCTCCAAACAGACCTAACCCTATGCAACGCCTTTTACCTTTCCAGCCTGGCTCCAAGCCTCCGTTCTCAGCCACACCTCCTCTGTCCACCTCCCAATCTCCTTCTGGATCCCACTCTACCCCCAACGCTAGCTCCAATGCTGTTCAACCAGGTACTCCTCTAAAGGCAAAGTCTTGTGAGTTCTGTGGAAAAACTTTCAAGTTCCAGAGTAACTTAATCGTTCACCGACGGAGCCACACCGGGGAGAAGCCCTTCAAGTGTCACTTGTGTAACCACGCCTGCACTCAAGCCAGCAAACTCAAGAGGCACATGAAAACCCACTGCCAGAACAAGTCTCTGATGAACGCCAAGTCTGAGGATGGGCTGTCTGCCACCAGCTCACCTGAGCCCGGGACCAGCGACATCATGAACAGTGCTACAGATGCACTCAAGTCTGTGGTGGCCAAGTTCAAGAATGAGAATAATGGTTTGATGGCAGAGAATGGAGAGGAGGATGAGGAGGAGGAAGAGGAGGAAGAGGAGGAGGAGGAGGACGAAGAAGAGGAGGAAGAAGATGAGGAGGAAGAAGAGCTGGAGGATGAGATGGAGAGTAAACCCCATGTCGCTGACAACGATGACAGAAACGACTATCGGTTCAGCCTTAGACTGGAGGGGGCACGGCACCACCAGAACAGTGATGCTCTGCACCCCCACCGCAGGAACTCATCACGGGACCCCGGAGATGAGGACTCAGCCATGGAATCTGACCGGGCTGAGGACGGAGCCACTACTCCTATGAATGGACTTGGGCCGATAACAGTTGACAGCATCTCACGTAAACTGTTAGGAGGTGTGAGTCCAGGTTCTCTCAGCCCGCTGTCCAAACGCATCAAAGTGGAGAAAGACATTGATCCGCCTACCCCCACCATCCCCAACACTGAGAACGTCTACTCCCAGTGGTTAGCGGGGTATGCAGCCTCCAGACAACTCAAAGACCCTTTCCTCAACTTTTCAGGTGGGGACTCAAGACAATCGCCCTTCGCCTCTTCTTCTGAGCACTCATCAGAGAATGGCAGTCTGCGGTTCTCTACTCCCCCTGGTGAGCTGGACGGAGAGCGCGCTGCTTCAGGACGCAGTGGCACAGGGAGCGGGGCCAGCACGCCTCACGGGGGCAGTGGAAATGGCCGGCCCAGCTCTAAAGATGGCCGCCGCAGTGACACTTGTGAGTTTTGTGGCAAAGTGTTTAAAAACTGCAGTAACTTGACAGTTCACAGACGCAGTCACACAGGAGAGCGGCCATACAAGTGTGAGCTGTGTAGTTATGCCTGTGCTCAGAGCTCCAAGCTCACACGCCACATGAAGACCCACGGACAGATGGGTAAGGATGTGTACAAATGTGAAATCTGCCACATGCCTTTCAGTGTCTACAGCACTCTGGAGAAACACATGAAGAAGTGGCACAGTGACCGGCCTCTGGCTAATGACATTAAGACTGAGTAGACAAAGACTCTGGGCTAACAGTGACCCTCGCTAGCTAGCCACTACGTGAGGGGAGAGGACAACAGGGTTGGACACATACGGCCCTGTTTACGTCCCTGCTTGGACGAGCTGAATGCATGATCCAACAGTGGGGCAATACGCATCAAAACTTTTTGAGCCTTTCTATTGTGCAATAATTTACATGTTTTGTATTTTTTGTAACTGGACAGCATGCTCAGTGTGTTTTGGCTACTTAGAGAGAAATTGTCCTTGGCTGGTGGGTTTGGTTGTATTAGTGTAGCTGTTGATTCTTTTGTTTTCCTCAACAAAAAGTTAGTTATGAGAACCCATGCTGCATACAGTGCATACTGTTTTACATATCATGTACAGTTTTGTGTTTTACATAGTGGACAGTGTCAAGTTATCAAAACATCAAAAAGCAGGGTCACACTAAAATGTTCTTTGTAAAAGATTTTCAATGCAAGATTGAGATATATATACCTTTATATGAAATTGGGCCGCCTATTAGTTGCTAGGCACTAGCGCCATAAAATACTTCTTTCTTCAAACTGCAATGAAATGAACAATATGGTGTGAAATGACAACTGAGAGTGCCTTTACCTGAATTAGCTAGCCCTCCTTTTGCTATAAGCTCGGAGTTTCTGCTATATATGAATACAGGCCACTTTGTACATGTGAAAAGCAGGTCCTTGCATCAAGCACCTGTCCGTCATGCAGCGTCTGAGCAGAACAACAGAACCAGCTTGAGTCACTTCTCTTTTCTCTGTTGAATCATCATCTGCCTGACTTGTGTTGCTCCTCTTTATGTTTGATGGCATGTTACATGCTCAAAGTGGGATATTAGTTCACTTTTCTTCAAGGTTTTATTTTTGGTGCAAGTGTACCGTTCCTGGAGGGTACTCAATTAACAAGTCATTTAACCAACATAAAGCTCTTAATTTCTCTCTTTGAAAATTAAAGGTTTGCTTTGTATTAGCTCTGTATAATGTTTGTGTGTCGCCCGTCAGCATTGGTGCAGCAGTCACTTGAAGACCACACAGTGGGTTGTAGTTGCTCTAAGCTAGACCGTTTCTGTGGGGGTGGGCTATGGGGTTGAGGGTCAGGGTCGTGGGTGGTGTGGGTTGACCAGGTGTCTTTACAATTCAATTGTTATATCCTTATAGCGCTTACTTTTACTGCATTAGTGTTAGGAACTTTAAATAACTCCTATATTGAATCCTATTGGAAATAATCTTTAACAAAAATCCACATCAAATGTCAAAAAGTTTAGTTTGAAACTTTCATCCATTCATTTGTGTTTGAGCAGCAAAGCTCTAGTCGTCATGTTGTTAGTGAATCTCCATCCCTGTCATTACTAAAGATAGCACTTGTGACTCTGCCTGTCTCTGTATCTGTCTCTCTAATCGGAGGTACAGCTGGCCGAGTATAAATAAGCACCAGGTTTACATCTGGTATTAAATACGTGCACTGTTTAATTTTCCCAGTTTACAGTCGGACACTCAAGGGAAAACCTGCTCTTATGCTGACAGATTAGTGTGGTGTCATTTCTTTTACATTAAAAAGACAAAAAAATTCTAAAGTAAGACTTGAAACTATTGCCAGCCATGTTTGTCTTGAGCCAACCCCAGCTTGGCTTATGATGGTATAATGCAGGAACGCCATAAAAATATCCTGCTTCATAGACATCAAACTGCTCAGTAACAAATTGACTTTCTATAGGTACTTTTTGTTGTGGATTTGAACACTTCTGTTTTAGGGGAGATCATTATTTAAGTTTTTTATTGTTAAGTGCTGTTTCTCTTGTCTTGGTGATGGCCTTGACTTTTTCACATTGTAATGAATTGTAATGAACATGTCTCATCTTTATTTGCCTTTACTATACACTTGTCTTCAGGTTGAACATAAAATTTGAATTTGGAAGAGATTTATGATATATAAATATATAGAGAGAACTTAAAGGCGTAGGAAACTGCACACGTTTGTCTGTTCCTATGCTCCATCACATTTATGGTCTACCTTCTGTATTTAGAATGGTATTTGAAATTAATGTTCACTAGTGTAGGCACTTATAGTATTTATGTTGGAGCCTGTATTTTTACTGTTTGCCTGTACTCTTTCAAGGTTTCAATGTATCCTTTTTTCTGTAGTGAAAAAAATCCCAACAAGCTGCCACCGTATATTTTCTTAATTTGGCAGGATAATATAGTGTGAATACTTTGTATGCTTGAAAATACGTATGTTTTTGAAAATAAATTGTGGTGATCTCCAGGGGTGAGAGGTCATGTGATGGCCTCCTCAGGCAGTCCCGCTGGAGTGACCACACCAAGTGAAAACAGGTGGTTGTACATATCTTTTAGTTTGTTTTATATATATTTTTCTCTCCTGCCATTTTATATGCAGTATCACAAGCTATTGTTGGGTTTTCTTAGTAGCCAACTTTGTACTGTCCACCTAAAACATTCCAGCCGTTCAGACAAAAAACTTTTGTCATATGCAATCGATTCACCTTCAATCTAAAAATGGTTTGATTTTAGTTTACGTTGTATTTGTTTGCCAACAAACCAAGGTGCTTTGTAATTTACTGATGGTACATCTCATATGCAAGGCATATTCTGAACAAAGTAAAGACGTTTGGTACTGGAGTCAGTGCGGATCCTGTTGAGGTACATAGTTTCATCCTGTGATCTGTTTGTCCTGAACTTGAAGTTGACTGATCATTGGTCGACATTATTTATTATAACACACACTCACACACACACGGTCCTCTGTTGTGAACGGAGAACTGCTGACCCAGACCACTCCCTCTGTCACTCAGATGGTTCATTCTGTTTAATGACCAAAGGTCATTGACCAATCTTAATGAGGTGTTGCTTGACTTTTTAATGTTGTTATTTTCCATTATGGAGATACCACTCTATTTTCAGCTCTTGTCTGCATTATTCTGTCACTCAGCCATTTTGTCTCAAAAATAAAGAAGTATTACACACACATTTTTGAAGGTTTTTGTCTTTGTTCTTACCCACTGAAGATAGGTACAGATGTGAGGTTTCAGCATACTTCAAATAGACATGCATCATACAAGGCCCAAATTAGCATTCAGTATCTTGTATTATCATCTAAAGAAACACAGATGTTTATTCTGTGTCAACTGGAAATGAAACAGTTGAGTCCTGTTGGGAGACAAGGTAGGACCGTTTCTTTTGTTTAATAGGGCAGTGCACCTTAATCAATATCTGTGTAATGTTAATATGATGGATTATAGCTGCACATGTATCAGCAGTCCTTGGGCATGGTAACACATACAACATCAGTTGGTACATAAGTATAAATGATTTAGCTAATGCTCAGAAGACTGGTTTACTTTCAGCCACAGGTTGAGTCGAGTTTTGCAGGTGGGTAATGTGGGCCATTCAGATAAAAACACTGTTCCAGATCTTCTTGGCCTTTACAGAGTGCATTTTGTTCAATAATAAGAATAGATCTAATAATAATTACAAGGGTAGGGAAGGGTATGAAAGGGTAAGAGTCACATAATATTTTGGTATGTTTCGGCTCTTTTAAGTTTTATACCGCTTTCTATTATATTTAACATTTCAGTGTGCTTCCTCTTTTTACCCCCAGCCCTCTCTCTTCTCTATTTCCTGGTGTGTTGCAGAGGCACTGAGGGCGACATGACAGACTAATGGCTCTCTTGTCCGAGCCTGGCGCTGTTTGCTGAGCGGGGCCAGATTAAAGTTCACAGATACACAGAGGTTCCTGCTTGGGCCAGGTGTTGACAGTTAAGATAAAGGCGAGTTGTGAGGAAGTGGGGGGTGCTCTGTGTGCTCAGGGAGGGTGTGGAGGTATATAGAGAGAGAGGCAGACAGCATAACACTTCTAGTGCTTAAGACCCATCCAGCCCCCTTTCCTCTCTACTCCAAGTTCAATGTCAAGAAAGCAACAATGGCCAGCCACAAATCCAGCTACCAAACAACCCATGCATAGCAGACATAGTTTTCCCATAGCAGACTGCAGGACTCTTCCTCTTCTCCTTGTGTGGACATACGGCCTTAAGTCATAAAGCAACAGTCACCACTCTTTCAACAAAGTAAAACAAGTTTGTCGTGTGGGGTTTTAAATCACCTATCCGCCAAATAGCTGTTTAGCTCATTTGTAAAACAAGACGTAGAGGAGAAAATGTGTTACCCTAATTTCAGACTCGTCTTAGGGGGATACACAGATTCCCTGTTGAAGGGCAAGAATTTATTAGTTCATTATGCTAATCGGAGCTAGTTCACAAACACTCTTGCACAGATAAAGACCCCTCCACCTTCTTTCTCTCACCCATTCTCCTCCCTCTCTATCTCTCTCTGTCCCGGTCTGTCTGTCTCTCTGTCTCTGTCTGTCTGTCTCTCTCTCTCTCTCTCTCTCTCTCTCTCTCTCTGTCTCCCTCTCTATCTCTCTCTATCTCAGTTTCTGTCTGTCTCTGTTTCTCTCTCTCTCTCTGTGTCTCCTTCTCTTTCCTGTCACTCTCTCTCTATCTCTTTCTGTCTCCCTCTCTATCTCTCTGTGTCTCCTTCTCTCTCTCTCTCTCTGTGTGTGTCTGTCTGTCTCTCTGTCTTCCTCTCTATCTCTCTCTGTCTCTCTGTTTCTGTCTGTCTTTCTGTCTCTCTCTCTCCCCCTCTCTCTCTCTCTCTGTGTGTGTCTCTCTCTCTCCTTCTCTAGCTCTCTCTCTCTCTCTCTCCCCCTCTCTCTCTCTCTCTGTGTGTGTCTCTCTCTCTCCTTCTCTAGCTCTCTCTCTCTCTCTCTCCCCCTCTCTCTCTCTCTCTGTGTGTGTCTCTCTCTCTCCTTCTCTAGCTCTCTCTCTCTCTCTCTCTGTCTCCCTCTCTCTCTCTCTTTCTGTTTCTCCATCATTTACATTTTTTTTACTCCATGCAAATCATTGGCAACTCTGGGCAAATTAGACTAAAAACAGATTAAAGGCCACAAGTAATTCATAATGCAGTGTAATGAGCCAGTCCCATGCCTGGATAAACAGGTTTTTTAAAGGTTTTATTTTGCCATCACATTTCTATATAGTATGTTTTAGGTCCTTGGGATTTGGGAGTTAATTCCTCGTTCTCCTGCTCAAGAGTTGCTTCACGTCAAACTTTAGTCATGGTTTACAGTTTTATGCTGAGGTAAAATTATGATGATATGATGACCACAGAAGGGATATATTTGGGACAAAATATACTTGACAAAAGATGATATTGAGTAATTTGACTATTTTTCCCGTTAGTCCCACTGTGGTAGTGTCCATCAAAACCCTGCAGTGTAAAGCTACAGATGTGGGTACACAGAATGGTCCTCTCCGTACCACCCTGTATTAGCTTCCCTGTTCCTCGGATAGTTTGATTCTGATTTCATGTTTCAGTTCTGTGAGTGAGCGAAGGAAAGGACGATCTTGAGAGGCAGACTGCAGCTGTGCGAGAGCGGTGAAGAGGGGCCCTGGTTCGTCCGGCCTCTTTGGAACAATATAAAAGCACTAATCACCCAGGACAGCTGACACCCGCTCACACACAGATACACACACACACACACAGAGCTGAGGAGGAGAGCTCTGCCCCAACAAGACTTACAGGTCTGGCCCTGCTGAAAAACAACGTCTGTGTTTTGTCTACTGGACTGAAGTCAAAGTGCTTCCAACAAACAGGGCAAGTGTATGTAGTATCTATAGCTGTGGTTATCAAATTTTGGTGTTACGATTGTTGGGAGAAGGAACATCACAGTTTAACTGTTAACTGGTAATTTCATCAAACAAAATATTTAATTTAATCAAATATAATAACATTCTTCAAATAGGCCTAAGTTAATGTGACATAAACATCCAGATCAAAGCACTTTATATTTAGGTTTAGGAATCGTCTACAACTTGTGTCCTGGTCTACCTCCATTTTGAGTTAGTTTTTGTCATTTTATTTTCCTATTTTCCAAGTGAGCACATCATCGTCAACTCTTGATGGATTACTTCACATTGCCTACTCTCTACTCTTGTGTCCTTGAGCAAGGCACATCAGCATTCTCCACTCAAGCTATTATATTGATTGCACCTGAATGCATCTGACGTAAAAACCAACCCACCAAAAAGTCCTGGGTTTTAAGGCCCGGTTCTGTTCTGGTTTAGCCTGTGGACTGCTGGAGTGAGTTGTCTGTATTTATTTTTCCCTGCTTAACCCTTTATTACCTCTGTAGACTGAGTTTAGTCCAGTTTTAGGTTCGTGGTGACTTTTAAACAAACCACATGGAGAGGCAGATATTTTATGTAGTACTTCTGGTTGATATACTGTAAAATACCCTCCAACACGACGTTCCAACTTTTACAAAGCCGTTAAGAGCACGGCCGATCCTCTTCTCCTGTCGAATCAAACGCACATGCTGATGCTGGAGCAGAAACCACATAATGGACTGCAGACACACACACACATACACTTACACACACGTGGGTACACACCAGTGTCTTCGGGAATGTGACCTTTTCCAAAAGCCTCCCTTTCCTGCCCCCTAGCTCCCTTCCCCCTTGGCTCTGTGAAGACTGAAGGGGTCAAAGGTGAGGTTTTGGGGGGACTGGAGATTAGGTTTCACATGACTGAGCACCTTTGTTGGGGCAGGCCAGCAGAAAGGAAACGTCCAGGAGGGTAGCTGTGTCTGTCTGAGGAGAGTGAGGGGGGATGGGAGAGAGGCCAAGAGGAGAGTGGCTGAAGTTGAAGTTTGGTCAGGCTGGGACGTCCCAAGTTGAAGTGCAAGGACAAGTAACTACTACAAGTAACTAAGTTTTTCAGATAGTTTCTGTGTCCAGCTAGTGTCCTGCCCAGACTCAGTGCCCGCTCCTGCTGCTGCTGTGCCGGATCTCCCTCATGGCCACACAGTGAGAAGAAAGCGCTCTAGCCAAAATAGTAAACTGGATCACAGCACAAGTACCCCCCTTCCTCCTTCCCTCACCCCTCCCTCTCTTCCTCCTTCTCCTCCCCCTCACAACATCTGAGTCGTAGTCTGCCCCGCCGCGAGACAATGTGCGCGGAGACTGGCAGAGAAAAAACTTGGCACAGATCCGTGTTACCTCGCTTGTGAAGTATTGCTTTTAAATATCTTTTCCCCGGAACACTGAAGTAGGTTTTTTTGAAACTCGTACAGAGAGGCAGACTTGTGGAGGGACTGGTAGGGCTGATGGCTTCCAGATAGGGTGAAAACTTTGACCCTTGAGTGAAAAAGGACAGAGGCTAATGACTGATGGGGGAGGAATGTTCAAATACTGAGTTGGTCATAATTGAGGAGACCAGGTTTGAAATGCTCGCCATGTGGCATTTCAAACTTACACAGCGATTGCTATAGCATGCACAACTTTATTACATGAAGTGATAAAGTCAATTTAAGACACATCTTAATAACAGATGTTCTTCTGCACTGCATCAAGCCAAGCCTGCTCACTTGTGTGGCTCACTGGTAGAGCTGCATTGCATATGTATCAAAACTTGCCTTGGTTTTGTAAGTTTAGATCTGTTTGCCAAATGTTTCTCCTTTCTCTCTCCTCTATTTAAAACTCCTATTGTCCTATCAAAAAAGTCAGCCTGGCAAAACAAAAATAAAAAATACACAATATAATAATGCACATGTAGTGTTTTGGAATTTAAAATAGCATAGACACACCACAAGTAGGGCCCACGAGAACGAGAAAACACAAGATTTTGACAGAATGTATAATGAATTATGTGTGCAGTTTTGGCCTTATCTCATTTTGGATTTATTTTATATATTTTTGCTGTCTCACTGTAGCACTGCTTTTGGAACTACAGCTTCTCCAGAGGTACAGCACTCAGCAAAATAAACCCTTTTTTATCCAAGGCAAATGTAAACACAAGGGGAGAAAATGCACAAGATCCTTTTCCTTACGTGTGCACAATCTTATGGCTGTTTTATCTCGTGAGATCTTGTCATGACCTAAGGGGTTTCCTGGGGCACAGTGCAGGGGTGGAGGTGGAGCAGGACAGCTGCACCTTCAACTATGGAACAGAGTGAAAAACACCACTGGATTTGAGTCATACCTGTGTGGGTGTCATGCTTACTTACATATGCTAGGATAAATACATGAACAGGATAGGCCTAAACATGCATCCGCTGCCCCCTGCCTGCGTGGAGGTGTGCTGACCAGGTGCATAGCCGCGAGGAGATTTTGTGTGAGCACAAAAAAAGGGTCGTGCAGTCAGTGGCCTCTGCCTGTCTGTGAGTGCACCTGTATGCAAGTCTTTGCAGAGGCTAAAGCACGGGGGAGACAGCGGGGCGCCTGTTTACTGTCCTGTGAATAAAAGTTCAAAGTTCATCCTCTGGTCTCTTTATGCTACACAGTATTTCAGTGTCATTGAGGCTGGATATAATTCAGCAAAGGGATTGTAAACGTGTCATCTTGGATTCCTAGAGTGATTGATTTTGGTTGTAAATATAAAGAAATATATTTTTGCCTGAGTCCAGACCATGTTTTCACTGCCATTTTTGTAAACAAATGAGGACTTCACTGTTTTCTGAAGTTTAAAATGCTTTGACACATTTGTTTACAGTTTCTCTAGCACACTTTGCTCCTCTCAAGCATTACTGCTCTGATTATGTATATGCATAACATTTTAGTGTGGACCAGTGTCTAGACTCTGCTAAGTTTTGATCAGTTTTTGAACTGTAGCCCAGGCCTTTCTGAGTAGGTTCTTGCATGTTCTTGCCACATAGGACCATTTGCGTCTGCAAGCAACGTGCAGATGCACACTTTCATTCATTTCCAGGTCACAAATGGGGAAAGGAACAAAATAAAATTGTTGGGCAGAGTTCAGTGCTTTTCTGTAACTTGGTCTTCTAATCTTGGTAATGTATATGTTATTGTGTGAAGGTGTACGCTGACCTCCTTGTGGGGCCCCTGCTCCTCTCTTGAGCCAGTCCAGCTGCTGCAGGGGTGACAGAGGCTAAGACCAGGCAAGGCCGAGGGGTGAGAGGGTCAGGCAAGTTTCTGGAAGTTTCTCAGAAGTACCGCGCCACTCCTGGTTCACTCCAGGTTCATTCCTGAGGCCCAGGGGTCAGGGAGAGCAGCGGAGTAGAGAGCAGAGGAGGGGGAGGGGCAGGGCAGAGGGAGAACTGCAAGACCACGGTCACATGCCTGACCTGCCATATTGACCTTATTACACCCACACATACTTGTGCTCTGTGTACTGGGCAGGGGATGTGTTTTTATACTTAAGTTAATTGTCAGCATAAAGTGGCATAAACATCATAAAGCAGGAGTGGAATGCTTCAACTAATACGAGAGAAATAAAAGAGAAGAGAAATCAGTGGTGTGATATTACTGCAGTAACTATATTCCATAAATAAAATATGTTAATATCAGTCATTGTTTACACTAGTGGGTGTGGGTTGTGGTAGTACCAGCAGTGGCAATGTTGGTTGTAGTGTCCATGACTGAAGCTATAAGTATAAAAGGTGTATCTAAGTGAAGTCTGGCCTTAACTGCATGGCCCTGCATTCATTCTCTAGAAGCAATTTAGATGAACACTGTTAATGAGAACAAACTCAAATGCGCAGCCTCCTTGCACAGGGACCACTCCCAACTACTGTATATTTCATCACTATTTTATTTTTAGAAGCTGCTCTTCTGGACTGCTCTGGTCAGATGATACTGGCCAGAGCACTGGTCACAGCCACCTCCCCTGGCTCTCAGTGCCTCAGGCCGCGTGTTTTTAAGAGGCCAGTAGTGGTCTTTAGAGAACATCCTGGGCCTCCTGTCCTACAAAGCGCTTGTCAGTCATTGTGCTGGACTTGTGTTGTGCTCTGTGCTGCACACTGCTGCACAGCTGTCGCCCAAAAGACCCAAGCCTCCTTCACCCTGAAAGAAACAAACAAACAAAGACGTAAAACAAGCATATGAAAGGGTCACAAATAATGAGAGTGAAAAAACATCTCCTCCCGGTGCACCTTGGGAGTCCATCTTGGGCAGGGCTGTGAGTGGTCTGTGTGGACAAAGAGCTGCAGCCCCCTCCATGTTACTGTTAGCCTGGCCCTTTGGAGAACATGTCCTTTCAGACTGTGCTCTTATGCCCAGGTGTATCCTTGTGTGTGTATGTGTGCATCCACTGCTCTGACATTGCATTGGCCCCAAGTGCTCCATTCAAATAAGGATGGAGAGCATGGCTAATGAAAGAGAGATAAAGTGCAAAACAGTGATGAGAGGACGAAGAAAAGAAGAGTGGCTTCCTTGGTTTTCAGGGCAAGGACAATGTGGAGCCTGCACTCCCACGCTCTGTTCAATGCTGTGTTTGGTCTGTGGTCCACTCCAGTGTCCAACACTATCACTTTATTTTATTTAGGCATTTACACTTCACATCTATTATTCAGTGCTGCAGATGAATATTGCACATTTACTTGCTGCTCATAGTTAGTATTTATAGCCCTTTTATTCACTATCAAAGCTTGCAAGCATAACACATTGGAGGCCTGACAAGCAAAGCGTCTTGCTCAAGAACACAAAGATGTAAGGAATACTGGTTTCTGAGAACAAGTTAGAGAGGCAACAGGTCACTGAACTAATGGACATACACAAACATACATCTTAAACTGTTGCAGTTGTTGCAGTTGTAAGACTGACACAGAAATATATGTTTGCAGGAAAAATAAAAAATTGAGGGACACTCCCTCTTAATCATTCTCAACATAAATGTACTATAATCCCTTAGAGTCCAGTAGAAAAGTATAGCTGTAAACAGAGAGGCAAGATTTCTTTTTATTCGGATGATTCAGTGCCATTCATACATCCCTAATACCATCTAGATTGTGCGGCTTACACTTTAAGGTTTAACTTTTTATCATAAATTTGTAGCAATACAAAAGCAATAGAAGACTCCACTCTGGATATAACCTTCCATGACTCTGCTCAGACACTACTGAATGAACCAATTTGTTTCGACATTCACAGCTAATGCTCTGCCCATACTTCACCAATATTGCAATCACCATAAAGATCTCTAGGGTTGGTACAGAGCCAGTCAGGGAGCCCAAGCAGCTCTGCAGACAGCCCAGTGGATGGCCCGATGCCAAGGCCAATTGAGAGGTGCTGTGGTGGAGCTGTGGTGCTGGAGAGCCAGAGGGGAGATGGTCATCCATTATTCATCACTAAGCCAAATAATCCCCAGAAGAATTGGTCTGGTCTTGTCTAGCCCAACGGTTAGGGAATGGATGGGATGGTCCGGGGGCAAGAGGGGAGGGTTTTGGCGCCTCAGAATGGCAGGTTTAGGATTTTTTTTATAGTGGGAGCTCTGGCCGAAAGGGGGTAGTGAACTCTGCATTAGAGATGGGAGGGGGTGTCTTTGAGGATTAGATGCAAATATGTCTTTGATAGCTTTCACAGTCTGGGAGTCTCATTCTGTTTATGGATATTCATATTAAGTCTAATCTTTGGAAACAATCCCGAGCCTGGAGAAGTGAGAGGCTGCTGGGACGGGGATGGGGAGTAGAACCAGCAGGGGGTCCTGAGAGGAGAATGGACCTAAAAGGAGCCTGGACTGACCCAGATCTGAGCAGGACACCATGAGATCCCAAGCGCTGTGTGGTTGTATGCAAGATCCAGGCGACTACTACAGCTTTCAACCAGGAGGGACTTAAACAGACAAAGATAAATATAGTGCTATGAATAGTTTATTGACTGTTCAACCCAGTTCAACCCAGTCGGTAGAGATGCCATAGCTGCAGTCAAGGGTCAAGACACTGGTGGTGTTGAAGAGGAGCTGGAGAGGTTGAGGTGGCCATTTATTCTGCTGCTGCGGTAAAGACGGAGTATACGTAAATGCATCTGAAAATGCGTGATGAATGAGAGAAGAGAGTGCATATGAAATTATTTTGAGACTATGAGGGACAAAGCTGTGATTGGCTGATGGCTACAGGCATTAGCAGAGGTGGGTAGTACTCAGTGATTTCTTATTTTTGCATCTATTTTTGGAAATACCAGAATGTTTTTTTAATATTAATGTTTTGTCTGTACTATTACATTAACTTAAATCATACATCAGATTTTGAATATATTTTGCGTCCAAACTAGTTACTAAGTAGTTTCTCAAAATACTTTTCCTTCTATACTTAAGTAATTCATTTTGTTACTATATTCTTTTTACTTCTATTTGAGTAATAATATTGCAACACTGTACAAATTTTATATGTCTCAGAACTGTACAGCATTTACAACAACAACACTCCTGGACTCGAACAGTGATCTCTTACCTTGACCAATATGTTTGTTTATTCCCCCCTTGTCACTAAACTATTTCACACACTGTATTTTAAAGTCACTTCTTTGATAATGTCCATGCCAGTGTTCCTCACATGAACCATAGTCAGACATAATATGGCCTTCACCTCCGCTCTCCTGCTGTACTCCACACTTAGACATATCTTTGTGTTTGTCCTGCATGGACCACACTCGTCTGTTTAGTCTCTGTTTCTGGAGGCAGTTGTTCTGAGAAAAGGCATCACAGTGGAGCGGACAGGACCCTTAGCTCACTGAGGTCAAGAACAGCAACTTTTCCATTGCAAACTGTAGAGGCAAAGCAAAACTAAAAGCAGACACATGCTCCGAGAGTGCACAGTGTGACTTCAGAGTGCACAACGGAGGAGCAAATGACAAACCATTTTAAAATATTTTGTGGGCCCTAAAGGGCCACTGTGTAGCTTTTCCAGTCAGGGATAGCTTTCTCATGGTCTCCATGGAGATGTTATTGCTTTGCCTCAAATGTTCCACAGTGTGACATTTTGCGTCTTGCATTTCCACAATTGCAGGTGTTTTTATTGCTCAAAGTCCCTTGAAATACATGCATTTTATCTTTGAAAAAAGCCACCTCTCCTCAGATCTGATCTGTAACTTTGGTAATGTCACCTTGTCTCCATGGATATAGGTAAGTAGCCATAGTGGAACATTCCAGACAAAGCAGTAATGGGATCAGCGTAAATAAATAAACCAATAATAAACACTAAGCCTACTTTTGTGACTTGAAATGTTCTACTTTGAGAAATTTGTGGGAAGTCACTGTACAAATAGTTCTTCCACTTACGGGTTATGTGTGTTTTGAGTTATGTGTGTTTTGTGTTATTTACCTTCAAAAGTATTTTTAAAGTGCCACAGGCAAAGATCACTATTTTAGAAATTTTTTGTAGTGCTTGGTGGGCTAGACGTGGTTGGTTCTCCTCCTTGTGGTGGGTCAGAGTGCAAAGGGTGAGGTGAGACTGAGAGAGAAGGCCCCCTCCCCCTTCTGTCTCCCCCTGCCCTGATAGTCCCCTGTCCCGGTGTAGGCTGGACCGGGCTGAGGGTCAGGGGGTTCATGGGGATATGGAGGAGGTTTCCATAGACGTATATGTGTGTGTGTGTGTGTGCGTGCGTATGCATGTGTGTGTGTGCGCGCGTGTGTTGCAGTGTCTCACAGACTTCAAGAAAAAAAGGGGGAAGTACCAGACAGAACCATATGCAAAAGACCATTAACTGTCATCGATTTATAGCTATGTTTGTTCTGTTTGATTGAATGCGTCACACTTGTTATGGGTAATTGAACTGTAAGCTCTTTCTCACAGAAAACAACACTATTCTGTCCTCTGTTTTCTGGGATTGCCCAAAGCAAATAATTTACTTATCACTGTTTAATCATTTGAACACTGAGTTATTTTTTGTCAGATGTCCTGCCTGACATACACTTTATATGTCTATTGTTTTGGGTCGTAGCAGCATCGCAGAAATATAAATATATATGATAGTATATTTTAGCTTGAATACCATTGTTGTATAATGTAACATGTGTAACTAAAGCCCGATGAGTCAAACGACAGGGCCACATCACTGACAATGTCATCTGATGTTACCATTTCATGTTTCTATTTGTGCACCAGTGTAGCTATTTACATCACGTGTAGACAAAACACTGGCCACAATGGGCTGTGTTTTCCATTTGAATGTGTCCGCTCTCCTCTTTCACTGTGAATGGGGCAAGATTGTGTCGGTGTGCTGAGGGGGGGGCCATATTGTGTAGGTCCTCGTAGCTGGCCAGTATTCATTTCAACTACCGCCCATACTGTACCATAGGCACATATAGTTAGATTTTTAGACAGCAGTACATTTCTCTATCAATGCCGAAATTGTATGCTAGCTTTGTGTTTAAGGGGTACACAGTTGCCCCTAAGGATCTTGGGAGCCCAGACATCCACTGACCTTTCCGACCAGACAGGGATAAGGGGACAGGGAGAGGAGGGGGTGGGGGCATGAGGGCACTTGCAGTGTGTAGATCCCTGTCTGATTGTGCATAAACACATGTGTGTATGAGCAAATACTGGACCCCTGAAACCACCAGTCCTCTGTCCTGCTGCTTCGGACCCTAAGCAACCCCCATCCCCAAGAAAACTCCCACTGGCCATTGGATTTCCCTTTTTGTCAGACCAAGTCATTGTGTTATATTTGGAGCACAGTGAATGAGGAGACCAAGGTGCTGTGAGGGGTCGCTGATGCTGGACCCTTGCAAATCAATTTGTCAGTGGAGAGGGGTGAGGGCGCGGAGGTAGGATAGAACCCAGGGGCATGGGGTGACTCCATGTCAAGACTATGGTATGCTTTTTATAAGTGTTATAGAGATCTTTTTGTCTGTTTAGACTGCTGCTGCTTGATGGTAGCAAAGACAGAAAATAACTAAGATATACACACCAGAACAATGCATTGTATAAAGAGCACTATTTCATTGCAATAGTGCTTAAAGGTGTACATGTTAAAAATGTATATGCTAAACATGCCAGACAGACAAACTGCTGTAGTCATCCTTCAAAAAAGTAATAGTAAAAAATAAAAAGCCATAATCATTATTCTAATTATGTGTCAATAAATGAACATAAAAACAAAATACTGCAATAACATTTCAGCTTTTTGTTATGGGGAATCTTATCCTCTGACAGCTCTTATTTTACCTCTGTCAGTCAACATAAAAACCAGAGGCAGCTCCAGACTGACCTGGCGCTCGGAGCGGAGGGGCAGACATCGATTGTGGTCGTCCCTCTCTCCCTCTCTCCTCCCTGGACACACTCACTCGGGACGCTCCCTGAAGCACACAGGCCTGGAGAGGAGAGGGGCTCTGCTTGACTGGAATGACTGTGATCAATACCTGTCACTTCTGTCTCGTCTACAGAGCCCCTCCTCCGACCCCCAACAACTACACACAACATGGGGCTGGACCATGTGCATGAAGGGACAAAAAGATCAACTGTGGTAATGCCTTTGTGAATTTGCAAATAAGTATCTCTCTCTCTCTCTCTCTCT
>KN482243.1:15834-26911 GCA_000787095.1 Periophthalmodon schlosseri | reverse complement strand
ATGTTTCTCAAATTAGAGTCAAAATAAAAAAAAGAGTGTTTTTATCATCACTGTGATATCGGATTGAGTCTATTCCTTAGTATCGAAATAGAGTTTGAAATTTTAGTATCATGACAACACTACAAGTTAGTAGTAGTAGTACAAGTAATTCATTTGAAATTTTGCCTCAAGAAACTCCAATTTATTTTATAGCTGTTTTGTGGCAACTTAAAGACACTATGCCAATCATATCTTATACTTTACATACTTTAAATTCTGCCAAAATCATCATCCAGTCACCATCAGCAACATCAAAATTCAAAATCTAAATCCTCAGACTTTAGCTGTTTTTATATGACTTCTATCAAACTTTCACCTCCCCGAGTAGGTCAGCCGGACTCATCGTGCGCGCGCATTGATTGGCACGAGTGAATATGGGCCAACGCACCTTTTTAACATAGATAATGCTTCAATACAGATGGAATGGCCCCTCCGGATACAGCGCGGAGAATGTCAAGTCCGCCGGGCAAATCAGAGCGAGGCGCAGCCAAGGTGAAAGCCATTTTAACGTCGTCTGGATCGTTTGAATGAATACATCACAATTTACCACTGATTTCTGAACTATTAACTTAAGGTCGTACTGAGAGGTAAAGCAGATTAAGCACATACAAGCAAGAAAGACTGGGCTCAAAAGTTACATGGATTGCAAATATTAAATGTCATGAGTGAGATGCGGGTAATGGATATCGGAAAATCAACTTTTAATAGCGACTGCAATACGTAACTGCAAAGATATGTTGAGATGCATGCCCAAGTTATAATTCTGAAGAAACGTGAACTTTTAATAAGTATTACGCACGCAAATTAACTTACAGACGAGTGTAAAATGGAATGCCCGGTGGAAACAATCAAATTTACTTCTAAAAATGTGACTTTATGACTTCCGGACTGAACAGCAACTGCGTAATTGCGTAAAAATCCTACACATCTAATAAAAGAACATTCTCTTGATATAATTCAGCTATACAATGTGTGGCTGCTTGTCAAACTAATGCACAAGTTACGCGCAGAAGTTGAACTACTTATCCAGACTCTCCAGACCCAGAAAACTGTGAAAAACACCTCTACTTCACAAATCCGAGTCACATTGCTCATCTTAACCAATTATCCGCGCCACTTTGAGGTGAGGGCAGCTGCAATTTGTTACAACGAGGGAAAAATACTATAGTTCGCCCCGAGTTCACCTGTTTAATTCCGTGGATCGCTCTATACGTTAGTTGTTATTGTCCGTAAACGCTTATCCGGACAGCAGTTAGCAGCACTTTGGAGCACGTGTATCGCTTTTCAGGTTAATCACATTAGATCAGAACTTATCAAGATAAAGTTAGAAGAGGGGAAACACTGGCGCATTTTGCACTAGTGTGAATAGATGCTGTTTAGAGGCGCGGAGAGTTGGACAGCTGACCATTAGGCGCACCTGCTCAGCGCTACCATAAAATTAAGAATGAATACTTGGCTTTGGACAAGTGGCTCGTTCGAAATTGCGGGTGGAATGCAGTCATATTTTGGGGAAAACGTGCGGTCTAGACAACAACAATGATGCCATAACTTATTACAAAGCCAATACGCAACGTTGAAATTGAAAATATAATTCCCAAAACACATCCGCGTGGTTTTAGTTGACAGTTGCAGCGATACGCATGGCAGTTACGCGCGAATTCATTCAGTCAAAAACAAACAAAACGTGGAAATGCATGCACCTTACCTTTAAAAACTTCACCCCTCGCAGACAACAATAGGGTCATCGCAGCAAAGAAGCAATTGATAACTTTATCCATGTCGGAACCGGAGAAGTGGCGTTAACCCCAGTCGCGGGGTTAACTGTGTACTCGTCTCGTCTCTCCTAACTTGCTTTTCTTTTCGCTTTGGTCGGGTCCGAAGTGGCTCCTGTGTCCTCGGGGTTGCCCTCCTCCTTCCGAGTGGACCGACCCCTCCGCGCGCTGATGGTCCGAGTGTGGGGACGCTGTGGCCGGGGTGCAAGCGCGCTCCTCGCCGGTAGTAGTAGTGGAGAGACTTGGAGGAGGAGGAGAGCCAGCCGTGAGTGAGTGAGCCCTGATTCCTGAACTGCGAGTGAGAGGAGGAGGAGGGAGGGCGTGTGGAGAGGAGAGGAGCGTGGTGCTGGCGGGTGTAGTAGCGCGCTGTGGCCGCTAGAGGGAGCGTCATCGTGTCTCCGGTGTGGATCTAATTGCGCTGATGCGGAGCAGCTGTGGACAATCACACTGGCAGGTACATTTAACACGGTTATTATTAGGCTAACTGTTTATGTGCGATAATATGCTTTACACAGGAGTCGAGTTAAACCGTTTCAACTGAATAGCATTAAGTTAATTTAATACAGAAAGTCGTGTTTGCACGGTTTCAAAAGGCAGTTCACCCGTGTTGAATTTCTGCACCTTCAGCTGACTGTGATCCCAAACGACAAAGCGAGCTCCTATCACCTTTCAAACTCTCTGCTACTGCTGTGGCTGTTATGCAGTTAAGTTGTGATCGAAAGAGCAGACTCAAATACTGCTGTCAAAACTTAAGCAAACATAAAAAGTACGCACGAAAAATGCCTAGTCTTTTATACAAAACCTTATTCATGGAACATTTTAGCACTGAATTAAGTTGTTTCATACCACAATCCACATATTCTTTGAGCCTGCGCGGTCGATCAGAGCAGGCAGTGCAGTCCTGTTATATCAGAGGTGGGTAGTACTCAGTTACAGTTCCCAAGTTACATTTACTTGAGTAACTTTTTAAAGAAATTGTACTTTTCCGAGTACTTTCGCAGCAGAATATTTTTTCTCCTACTTGAGTAATATTTTTTAAATTGAAGTAACAGGACTCTTACTTGAGTAAAAGCTTTGGTTACTCTTCTCTACTCTCTGTAAGTCTACAAGTGACAAAAGCTGTATGTTGACAATATGATTTGTCTTCTTGCAGCGCTCCTTCAGATATGATTTCGTTTTTCTCATTTTTGTGTCTATCCTTTTGAAAGCGCCAGATTTTGTGCATTATTTAATGTTTTGCCCAATTAACTTCAAATTATAAATGAGATGTTACGTCCCAACAGCTGTTTACACTTGAGAAATTTCTTGGATCACTACTGTGTACTTCTCTTTGAGTATGGTAATATTATTCTGAAGTAATGTTACTCTTACCGGAGTAAAATGTTTGGTTACTCTACCCACCTCTACCTGTTACGTGTGTTTGTTGGTGTAGAGAAGTGTAGAAGGACAGTTTGGGGCTTGTGTTGTAGCCTATTCAATAACTTTATGATTTATTTAACTATTACATGTCTAGAATTATACCCAATTACAAAAAAAAACTCTGTTACAGTGACTTGCGTTGAATTAGTTACCTTCCACAGCAGTTGTAGTAGCAGTAGTAGCAGTTGTCTATACAGAGAGTTGTTAATGGATGGGAAAAAGTTGTTTAAATGACCAAGAAAACTTAAACTTGTGTCGTGAATCAGCTGATGAGCATGTGGCCCCAGACAAACAAGAGTCTAGCTGTAATATGGGTCATACAGGCCAATGGTTACCACAGACAGTCAATTCTTATGTGAAAACAAGTTAACTACCATGTGGTGTTATATCTGTGTATCTGAACCCTATAAACACAGAATTAAATGAAATATCTATCGTTGGCATTGCATTTGTCCATTATGTTGGCTCAGATTTGCTGTACCACATGATAGTATATTTTTCCAATACCTTGCCATACAGCCCCATTCTGTGGTGTCCTGAAACATACGCTGCGTTTAAAATAGCATAGGGAGCTGCATAGTGTATATTCTTCAAATTAGTAGGTCACAGGAAAGATGACTTGTGCATGGCTATACTTCAGAAACGTGTTGTTTTTTTTTTCCTCTCTCAGCAACGGGCGTGGAGCAGTGTGTGTGTGTTGGAAGCTTGGAACATGGCGAAAAAAGTCAGTGGTTGTTCTCAAACTGTGGAACAAGTCTACGCTTAGACCTCGATAGACCCGGTTTAGTCTAGGGCTGCGTAATAATAGAAACATATGCAAAAGTGATTTTTCTGACAAGCAATGCAATTCAGATTATTGTTGTCACCGTACTAAAATTTCAAACTTGATTTTGATACCATGGAATAGACTCGATACCGATTCCGATACCACGATGAAGATTAAAAAAAAACAAAACATTCTTTAGACAATAGAATGTGATTTTCAACATTAAATCATAGTACTTTCTTTTATATTACCATGTGGAGTTATATCTGTGTAATCCCTCAGTCGTCCAGGCTCCTCGAGACGTTTAACTTGTGAACTTTGAACAGAATCCTATTATTAAAACATAAATCGCAAATCTTATCACAATCACAGTGCTTGTCCGAAAAATCACAATTGGATAGTTTTCCCAAATCGTTTAGACCTAGTCTAAACTACTGTGTGTGCAGGTTTTAATCGTAGTAAGTCTAGATATGAAATAAAATGTTTGCAGAGGAAATACGTTGAATTTTGCCCTTTGCTTACTCTGTCTTTTCAAATTGTGCTTTCCGTTTGATTTTGATATAGTCCTGATTTAGTCCCAGTATAGTCCTGGATAAGTCCAGGTTGGCGTTTAGTCCAGGTTGGCATTTAGTCCAGTTTTGACGCAGATTAAATCTGTCATTCAGTTTAATTCTGGTTAAGTTCTAAATGAGGTGCAATGCTGTTTTAGTTCATGCCTAGACCTGGTTTAGTTTTGTATTACTTTAAATCTAATTTCAATCCTGGCCTTATCCATGTAGTCCTGGTTTAGAAGATACTAGATACTAAAATTTCAAACTCAATTTTGAGTTTGAGTCTAGGAATAGACTTGATACTCAATACCGATTCTGATACCACAATGATAAATTTAGACGATAGAATGTCATTTTCAGCACTGACTCATAGTGGTTTCTTTTATTCACCTTATTCCGGAAGTTGCCGTGGGCGCCGCCATCGTCATTCGGGTTGTATTATTTTGCATGGGCTGCTACTACAGAGCCGTTTTAAAGCCTCCCAGATAATCGGTGCATTGTTGACTTATTGTTGCACATAATCACTGAACATTTTACACATGTGAACCTACTTTATAACATATTTTAGGGGCGGATTTTTTCCCCAAATACTCCATTGAAATGAACGGGATTCCCACTTAACCAGAAGAACCGCCACAAAGAAAGCGCGGTTTGGTAGCATTTATGAGGCGGAATAAGGTCAGTGTTACCATGTGGGCTTATATCTGTAATCCCTCAGTTGTCCAGGTAGGGTCCATAGTGGTCCATAGTGGTCCATAGTGGTCCATAGTGGTCCATAGTGGTCCATAGTGGTCCATAGTGGTCCATAGTGGCCGAGGAAAGTTTCATTTCTGTCCTGTGAATGTGACTTTTTAAGTATTTTTTTGTACTGATATCTGCTCAGATCAGTTTCATTACTAGTTTCAGTATCGATTAGTATCTGATTTTCAACACTTTTGACTATCCTAAAACCCACTATTTTCTTCCAAAGGAGAGACCTGGTTCAGTCTTTGTTTGGTCCCTTTTTGACCTACTTTTGGATAAAAACACGTTTCTTAAGTTCACTTTTTAGACTCCTCTGCCTATAACCATTTACTTAGCCTATCCACACTCTCCACTGGGCTGTACTGCATTTTGGATTACATAGCACTTTTCCATTCTGCACTCAAAGCACTGTTTTTACCCTTGCACATGTTACCGCGGTGACAGCACTAATTTGGGGTTCAGTGTCTTGCCCAAGGACACTGCAGCAGATGAATGGGCGGAGCCTGGGATCAAAAGCTTTTACTCTGTATGGGTGATCCAACTTCTTTAGACCTAAAAACTGCAAAATCTGCACTTTTACTACTTTAAATATAAGACCAAAAAGACCATAGACAGACCCTACAATATGGTAAAAGAAACACATTTTTTATTATAATCTATATATGTGTATTATGATAGATGACTAATAAGAGAAGATGAGCCAGGTCAAATAGTTCAGAACAGCCAGCTTTAAAGTGGACCTTTTATGCAAAATGTACCTTTTAGAGCTTTTAACCATAGTTTTGTTTTTTTTTATAGTTGTTTCCCTTCTCATTTACCCTCTCAAAGTTGTATTTAGTTTGATTCATGCATGTTTGAATAATCTTCAAGACGTCATTGCTCTGATCAACCCCCTTTTTCACCGCCACCAGTACACGCTCACTGCTCTGTACTTACTTCACTATCCAATTTTATTTTCCTAGTCAGTGATACGCGTAGGATTCGGCAGCTTTGCGTAGTCATTTTGGTACAAATGAAAAGAAATTCGGCTACTCGCTAGCATGATATGCAGCTATCCACAGGAGGTGCAGACAACTTCACGGCTCTTTGATATGATGACGTTCTCCCATTGGGCATCTGTTTTCTAACGCAGAAGTCAGCAGACTTTCTTTGATTAAGTCATTTTAGATGAATATTGTGATTTAAAATATACAAATTATAACATAATAATCCACAGGGTTCATAGATTATAACTATATAGCAGACTCAAGCACAAAGGGGCTTCTTTAAAGATGCAAGGACATACAAAAAGTTGTACAATGAAGGGGATACAAGAAACATTGGAGGCAAGACTTGGTGGCAAATACAGAATGATATCTGTATTTTTTTATGTAGAGGGATATCAGTCTGGTCCCCACGCCCTCCATCACCTCTGGAACCAGAACCAAACATGATCGTGCAATCAGTTTGTTTTTTCTCCATCACCTCTGGAACCAGAACCAAACATGATCGTGCAATCAGATTTGTTTTTTTTCAGTGATTCATGTGAAACGAAGGAGCTCATTGGTCATCTATGATTTACAAACAAAATGACATTTCTCTCGCAGACTTTAGTGCTTCGCTCATTGATTCTGCAGAAATTCGCAATGTTTTTCAGCCCCCTGTGTTTTTTGTTTTTTTTTCCTCATAAGCAGCCATATTTGTTTTGATACGGAGGGACCAAGCATGTCCCTGATTGGCTAATCCACCTGCCAATCACGCCCATCTAAAAACGGGGAGATTCACCAGTGAACAGACTCACATTTTCGTAAAGTATTGGAGAAGTGTGTATTCTGGATCCCAGGCAAAATGGAGACACCGATCTACCAACAAACCAACGTCAGTTTAGACATCTGGTATATTGCAATGACAAGTTGAGATATGCTGTACTTAAATGACCACGAGAGAACAATTATAATCCTTTGCTTTTTTTCTGTCGGATCACATACGCCGGACACATTCATCATCTAAGAAGCCTGTTTAGCATATTTCCCAATGACAGATGCAGATGTCTGTCAATCAAGGTCGTAGCATGCTCAACCTTCAGGAATAAAGCGAAGGATTTATCAAAAAGGACAACAGCGCCGCGGAGACCAAGGCTGGCTTTTGTTATAATGATGGATCTGACACGAGGGATACGTTCTTTACCTCCTTTTGTTCCTATGGGAAAAGGGATGATGCCACTACTGATTAAATATCAAATTCCCATATAGATTAGGGTATGTTTTGTAGATGTAATTTGGACGTAGTTGGTTTATCTAATGGGGAAGCATAACATTGTGTATTCAAATTTGTCACACCTGGTTTCCAAACTAATTTGACCTTGTGTGTCCTTTGTAATCATCTCAACGTACGGAGAGTAAACCGGTTAGTAAGGAAATAACCTGTGCGTATTTATGGTGACCTCTGCTGGTTAAATGACTACTACACTGTAACTCGTGAGCAGCTGGGGCGTGCTGTGCTCTAGAAGTAGTTAATGTTCTCTTATGCTTATGTTAAAACATGCTCAAATTGAAATGTTGCATCCTTTTTTCATTCATTCATTCATTCATTCATTCTTCAGTATATTTGTTTGAATCCACATGTGTGAATGAAGCAAAACACAACTCCTGGTATGTTTTTGATGAGGACACATTATAACATAGATCAGAAAATGGCGTAATATGGGCCGTTCAAAAAAAAAGACTTGTTCAACTATACTCTAATAGTGGTTTATTTTTTTGTGGGAACCAATTTTCTCCTGTCATTTTGTGTTCACTTCTGTGTAGAGCCAACATTATTACTGTTTTCTTAAATATTTGTACTGCCGTATGTCCGTGGTTTAGTGCGACAGTAGCTCGGTTGGTAGAGTGTTTGTCCACTGATCACTGGTAGAGCCGTCAGATCCGCAGACCCACAGGTTGGCGGTGCAAATCCAGGTCCCGCAGATGAATTATGTCATTGTGTTTGGTGTATGAATGAGTGAGTGGTTCCTTGATGTAAACCGCTTTGAGTGCCTTGAAGATGGAAAAGCACAATATAAAAAGAATTTACCATTCTGTTTAAATCAACATTATTACTTAAAGGTTAAGGTTAGATTGTTTCTTAAAGGACCTAGATTACGCAAAATTGACTCTTGTGAGGTTTTAGCCATGTTATTATGCTGTTACCTCATCAAAAACATACCTGTAGTTGTGTTTCGTTTCATTCACACACGTTTGAGTAACCCTTTATTATTAGTCTGTCTACATCCCCAAAGCTCAAAATGCTCGGTTCCACCTTATGATGTCACGAAGTGGTAGTTTTCAAGTTAACAGCTACCTTTTTATCTTTTGTTCAGTAGAGATGAAATTATCCAGAAGATTCTAATGAAGGTATATGGAGTTTAAAAACACTTAGAGTACTTCTCGTATTACTACATGACATCACAAGATGGAACAGAGCGTTTTCTGTTTGAATGTCCACCCTTAAACTGGGTTATCTGACTTTTTCTTATAAATTAGTGCATTTTGTTTTTCCTCACAGAGAGCGCATTGTAAAAGCAGCACTACGAGAAGTTAATTATGAAGTAATTAATTGAAAACAGAGGGCCATAAGTGTTACGTTAGTTATGTACTCACTTTGTATCCAGTGTTTTAATGTAATATTTTTGTCCCAGTATAGATTTATTGGAAAAGCAGCTCTCAGGGATAAAATAAGACCTCTGTGTGCTGTCTGTATCTAACTATAACACGTTTTTTATCGACAGTTAACCAGGAAGCAAGTCTGGCACGCTGTTAGCATCGATGTTGTTAGCAATGGTGTGACAGTAAAACTCCGCTTTGGCTCATAAAGTTGAACGAGCTTATAAACTCATCACAGTGAATAAAAAGGGATCTGGAAGGCAGTAGAAAAGTGAGGAATAAGTTTGGACCACTGCAAATGGTTTAAAAAGCGAACTTCTGCTTAGTGGCTTTTAATAAACAAATTCTATACCCCTAACTTCTATCCCAGCCTAGTGTTGTCGCGACACTAAAATTTACACTTGTTCTGAGATTGAAACTGTTCAGGAAAGGTGCAGTTTTATTTTTGTGGGGTTTTTTTTTCAGTATCGATACTTTCTTAAGTGAATATCTAGTTTCGATAATAGTTTTAGTATGGATTAATATCTGATTTTTTATACTTTTGACAACCCTACCCCAGCCTGAGCCATTTCACTTCTAAAACACAATTTTACACCTTGCCAACATACACTCCATTCTATTTACATGCAGCAATTCACTTAACACACAAAAGCATTACGCCCGCGCATGCCAACAACATACCGGTACATATGGCACATAACACTCTACACTGTAGCAGCAACTCGTGCCAAAGTCAGCCAATGTCATTCATCCATGTTGTCATTTGATGCACACACACACACAGACACACACACACACACACACACACACACGGCCCGTTTCACTGGTCCTAGCACTTTTCGTGGCTAATTAAAATGCCTCTAGATTGACATGGCGCTACATTTAGTCTCCGAATGACCTCCCGTTGTCAAGGATATACTGGCTGTGTTCTTACTTCATCAACACCCGCGCTGAACAATGGAGGGACGCATGCCTTTCCAAATGCCCGGTGCCGCTGTGGTACGGAGCCATTGTGGCGACTTATCCACAAATGAGTCCAAGAATGTATCACTGCCAGTTTGAGCAGCTGTCAGGGGAATCGGTGAGAATAAAATGGCTATGTGGATATAGAAATGACAGGAGAGTAGAACTTTCACTCACGCGATGGGAGATAGAGAGGCGCAAGGGTGGGTTTAGTGGTTAGACCTAAACGTATAGCGTTTACATTCATTCCTTGGGGGTGAGATGCTAACTAAAGGCACTGCTCTGTGTGAACCTCTGTTAGACATACACTGACCAGAAAGAACTGACTTAGTTGGAACTACAACAGGTGAGCTGATTTGTGCTGTTAAAACAATAAACAACATTACAGTCACAACAAGCCAGCTAGCATTAGCCAGCAGTTTTTCAGTTAGTCACCCTCACCTTTTTTGTTGAATGTCAAACGCATAAATGGGACCATGAATGCTCGAAATGATCACAGGTTCCATGTGTTGTTTAAATCCGTGTTTGTATTCTTCTTGAGTTTTCAGACAATCTAAGAACTTATTAGGCAGGATGTGCATTGGGTCACCATGGTAACTGCTCAACATTCCAGTATCAACATACATGCTTAACGCCCCAGCGTGATGTCACTGCAAAGTATCTATATTTCTGAGTGATTGTGGAGACAATCGCCTACTCAATGACGGCCTTTTGTTGTTTTTTTTCTAGCTTATGGTATTATGGTTTTTGGAGGGGTTCGAAAAATATTGAAATGTTTATTTATTCTTAATTACAAAACAATGGATATTGATGATCACATATGTTTTAATTTGGTGCATACTGAGCCTCACGCAAGTCTCTCATTTGGGTTGCCAGTTCCAATGCTGAAATCCAGTTGGTTTAAACCTAAAAAGTACTTTCTCTGATCTAAGTCCTCAATACCTAAAGCCCAGCACCTGCAGCCAATCAGTGCTAGTGCAGCCTCTGCAGCTCAGTGAGTGGATTCTGGAGGTTCTGAGCTTTCACATGAGGCATGGCCTGTTCATATACTGAGAATGAGAAAAACTTGTATGTGTCTTCTATCTGCAGGTTAAGGGACTGGCAACCCAGGTTCAGTTATGATTGTGGTACCCTTTTTGTAAAGCAATAATAGTGCAGGCTATTCACCACATTTCACTATGGAACACTTCTGTTTGAATGAGT
>KN482243.1:0-15743 GCA_000787095.1 Periophthalmodon schlosseri | reverse complement strand
GGCATTCTCATCCATGGATAATCTCTTCTTTAATATGTAGAACAGTTTGAAGTCTCATAGAAGGTACTGTATGGAGAATATTGTATAGTGTGGTGGAATGAATGCGTGAGGTGCAATGGGCCCATGTTAGAGCAAAACCATTGGATACATAACCTTTTGTGTTGGTATGTTTCTATACACTGAACAGGTAAGATTGACAATAGTGATGTCTCAATGGGACAATGGGCAGGGGTCACATTGCCGATGCATATTTTTCCAGATGTAACATGACATTGAGTGAATATAATGAAACGTGGAGTGATGAAAGGGATCTATGTTCTCATATCACTGTGACATTGGAGCGGATTGGAGCAGGGTCATGGGCATTGATAGTATTGTGAATATCCTAAATGAACAGTTTAACATGCATGTAATCGCTTGGTTTTACTGTGTACTGATGTATGACCTAGGGTTGTCAAAAGCATCAAAAATCAGATACTAACAGATGGTAAAACTAGTACTGAAACTAGGTAGTCGATTAAACAAGTTTCGATACTAAAAAAGTCACATTCACAGGACAGAAATGAACCTTTTCTGAATAGTTTTAGAATGATCTTGAGCTGTATCAGAACAAGTATAAGACACACAGACTAGTACACGCCCATGAACCACTATGGAACATACCTGAACGACTGATTGATTACATAGATATAAAACGGTATTATAAAATAAAGTACTGTTATTTTAATGTTGAAAATCACATTTTATTGTCTAAAGATTTTTTTGTTTTATCATTGTGGTATCAGAATCGGTATTGAGTCTCTTTATCAAGTCTAAAGAGTTTGAAATTTTAGTATCGTGATCCCAACACTAGTTTGAACAACCGTAGGCAAACCGATGAGCTGATCAAATGTTTAGTACTTCCACCATTTCATATGTACAGTTGTAAAAATGGAGACTAAACTCGCGCTTCACTAATTTAGTCTTTCTTTATATAAATACATTGTTTTCTAGTAAATAAATAGATTTGAACCCCCGTGCAGGTGTAGTCTTGCACAGTTTGGGTCAGATACATAGAGATACGTAATAGTTTTGAGAGCTTTTGTCACGCTCCCTTTTTAGTCGACGAATCGATTGACTGAGCGTTTCTTTAGTCGACCGCAGCCTCAGTAGTGTGTATGTTTACTTCCCACATACGCTGCATTCCCCCTTGTGTCATTGCCTTCCTCTTTGTTGGTGACATGTTTTAAAGGAGACAAATTATCCCTGAGTATCTAATAGAGCCGTCTTCTCTCAACAGTGGAGCGTGCCTTAATACCACTTCACTTTGGCTGTGCTGCCTTCAGGGCCTGTGCGGAATAATGATTTGTCAATAAGTGCCAGTCACCTGTGATGTGATGGGCTGAGTGTTATACTGACAGCAGATAAATCACTCAACGTAAAGTGCATGTGACGGGTTAGACTACTCATTGCACTAAAACATAGATACAGTTAGCCTATTGTATTTAGCATGTAGGCTAACTACAAATCTTGCCTAGTTTTTTTCTTGTTTTTTTCTTTTTTATTTTGGTGAGATTAATAATTTTACTAGGACATGGGCAGCAGATTGGACATATAGAGGTAATTGCGTAACTGTTACCTTTTAACCATGATGTTAAAGTGCGTATTTTTTCATGCTTTTCTGATTATGACCTGGTTTGGTCTAATAGTACCTGTGGTAAAATATTTATCGTAGTTTTACATTGGTTAAGCGGGAGTTAAAAGGTTAAGAAGAATTGTAGCAGCACGCTAGCTAGCTCAATGTGTCTCAAAGATAGCAATCAATTTTATTAAAATCAGAAAATATAAAATAAACAACCTATTATTCAAATTAATTCAAATAAAGACTACCCAGATATTTTATATGTATTGAATATTTCAATTTGTGACATTGTTTTAGTATTTATTATGCCTCAAAATTAACATTAGCGTTAGCATAGAGGCACAAACATCCCCCTTTCTAAACATAGAAGAGTCCTCCGGTGAAATATTCATTTAATTTGTGTAGTGTTTAACATGCTGACAGTGACATCCACCCGCAGCTCCCTGTCCACTGCCTGATCTTTAAATATTTATTAATTTTAGCGATAAAATTGGACAGGAAGCAGTGATGCTAACAGTGAGGTTGTTGGGCGCTATTGTGCACAGAGCCTGTATGCGCAAGGAAGACATTTTTCTGACAAATTAAATATGAATTACCAAAATGTTGTGTTTTAATTCATTTATTTTCATTAGTCTAATCATAACTATTGTGTAATTTAGACACATTTCGGCCCTTGTTAGCATTATGATTTCTAGGTAACAGTTATGGAATTACCTCCACATGTGTCATATCCGTAGAGGTGGATACAGTAGCCAAAATTGTTAATATTACTCAAGTAAAAGTACAAAGTAGTCCAAGAAATTACTCAAGTGTTGGGAAAAACTACTCAAGTAAGAGTAACTGAAAAAGTAACTGTCAGGATGTAAAATCTGATTTATAATTTGAAGTTAAAGTAATTTGTAAATACCAGATTTTGTGCATTGTTTAATGTTTAGTCCTTCAAAGGATAGAGACAAAAAATTAACTAAATTATATCTGAAGGAGCGGTGCAAGAAACACAAATGTTCAACTCATTTCATATCGGCAACATAAAGCTTTTGTCACTTGTAGACTCACTCACAGTGGGAAGAGTAACCAAAAAGTTTATAAAAAATATTACTCAAGAACAAGTAAAAGTGTGCTGAAAAAACAAAAAAAACTGATCGAGATTCCTATCTTCATCCATCTCTTGTCACTGGCATTTAATTTTAGCTAGAGGCGATCTTGGTGTTTTATTGTTTTATTGTTCTTTGCCTATGTGCCACATTATCTGTATTTGATTTTTGTTGACTTTTGCGTGAAGCGCTTTGGGCAGCTTAAGTTGTATTGAAACGTGCTATAGATAAATAAAATTGAATTGAATCTTAAATATAATCATGTAATGCTTTAGTGAAATTAGCAGTCTAACCAGCCATATGAACTTTAACCAAACGCCTCTCCCCCTCCGCCCATACAGACCCTCCATTCGCTCTACAGCTCTGATTTGATCCCAGTCCCATTGTGATTTCTTCTCCCCCTCCGCTGTCAAAAACTCAATGCCAGATTGATTAGCTGTCCTTCACAACGGGAAGTCGCTGGCTGCTAACGATACACCTCTTTTGATATTGTTTGTGCGCACTGGGTTATAAATGGCACCCGCTCGGATTGGAAACAATACTTAAAGGGCTCATGCGCTTCAATTGGCTTTGGGTTTTCGTGTTGAAGTTTGCGCAATACAGCCACCGTACAAGAATAATACAGACGGGTTGGTTTTGATTGAGGAATAGCATGGGGGAAGGAAAGTGACTATTCGTGTGCATACGTTGTGATGGCATGAATATGAGTGAAGAGGGAGACATAGTGAGAATGTCTGACTAACCAATGGCATTGTCTGTGTGATCTCAGTCCTCCAGGTACCAACAGAAAATTTAATTCTGTCAACTGGTCCAAAGTTTTCGCCGCCCATCTGCCTGAAGAAGCCGCTTGGGTGAGTGGCAAAACATGCAAAAGTTATGAAGCTTTTATGACCATTCATAAATACCTTTGCAGAAATATCACAACGCTTGCTTTATTTGTAAACTTAAGGGTTAAAACTGTAGTCGAGTCGAGTTTGAAATTTCAGTATCGTGACAACACTAGTAGTAATGGTAAGTAGTAAATAAAACAAGGTTCTTTGAGGCCTGATACCTCTTATTTCTACTCTAATGAAGTACTGATAGTACTATTTGAAGTCTAAGGGTCTGTCCCGTTCACGTATCGAAAGCCTGAATGAGGGTGACCGGTGAGTGAGCTTAGTGCCGCTAGACATGATTCTGAGTCTGGACCAGGATCTGGGACAAAGAGTTTTTCGATTCCTCTTCATCTGTCGTCAGTAAATCCGCTCTGAGTCTGTGGAAAAATATATGTTCAGCAAATGTGTGAAATGAGAGCGAGATGGAGGGAGGGGAGAGAGAAGGAAAGTGAAGCAGGGAGGGAGGGAAGACAAGGAGAAAGTGTGATGCAGAAAAAGAGAGAGGGAGGGAGGAAGAGGGAGAGGCGGGAGAGCAGAAAGAGATGGAGAGGCAGAGAGCGGGAGGGAGAGAATGGGAGGGAGAGGGAGGCAGGAAGAGGAGGAGTAAGGGCAGGGAGCGAGAGAGGGGAAGAGAAGGAGAGAATGTGAAGGAGAAAAAGAGGGGGAGGAAGAGGCAGAGACGGGAGAGCAGAAAGAGAGGGAGAGGCAGAGAAAGGGAACGAAGTAGGAAGAGAACAGAAGAAGAAAGGGGAGATGGGGGAAGGAGTGATGGAGGGGGTAAAAGAGACAGGGAGGAAGAGGGAGAGCAGAAAGGCAGAGAGCAGGAGGGACAGATAGGGAGGTAGGTAGGAATAGGAAGAGAAAGGGAGGAAGGAGGGAGTTCGAAAAAGAGGGAGGAGGGAGACGAGAACAGAGGAAGGAGTGAGAAAGGGAGGTAGGAAGAGAAGGAGAAAGGGGAGAGAGGGAGAAGCAGAGAGCGGAAGGGAGAGAGGAAGAGAGAGGCAGATGATTAGGGAGAGAGAAAGGGAAAAAGGAGAGAGAGAAAGAAAGAGAGGGATGGAGAGAGAAAGCCAGGGGAGGGTGACTAATGTAATATTAATATGCACCAACAGGGGTCACTTTTCCCATTTGTTCTGTCTGACAACAGTTATAGCATATACACTGTGTTTTGTACTTCAACTATAACTTTTCAAGAGGGATTTTTAAATATTACTCAGTTCTCTTTCTTGTTTTTCTTTATCCTTTCATTATTCAGGGCAGCACATCAAGATTTTTATGCCAGATGCCCTTTCTACCGCAACCAGTGTTTTGCCCAAGGACTTAAGGACAAAAGCCTGTGCTCAGATATGTCTGAACCACGAGCGCTCTGGTTAGAGGGTAGATACCACTGTTGCCCTGAAATGTATCAGTGTAATAGGTAGGGTTCACATTCTAGAATTTGATGATGTCATAATTTTAGATGGTGGACACGGGTATAACTCTGTAGGACTTTAACTATTTTGGAGGTAAGAACTTGATAAATTGTGTAGTATAATGGAACTTGATTTAGCGTTGAATAACCCTGTTCTACCAGCGTGCTCTTGAGGCAGTGGCCCTTGTGCGTTTAAGAGGCTTCATTGACCTTCTGATATTTGACCTTTTCAGACATTTGAATCTTCTTCAACACAAATGGCTCACAGAGGAGTCTGAGCTCTCCACACACACGTCACTTCTTCTGTTTGAATACAAATGAATGATTATGCACAATAAGAGCTGGGATCAAGTGAGGGACTGATGAAGAGCAGCTGAAATGAAACTTTTAACTATCAAACAAAACTTTGACTACAACTTTTAAGTAAATGTTATTATTTCTGTTTGCATGTTAATAGGTCTAGATTTGTATTAACCTTGCACAGCAAGATGGATTCTCGCAATATTTGCGAGGTCACAAATTCACGAGAATCCATCTTGGCAGACAGAGCAGCATTGCCCAAGCAAACCAAAACAAATATGGTGGCGCAGACCGCCTAGTTTAGCAAAAGTACGGACTATTTTGTTTGTTAAAAACGTGCAGAAGAAAGCGCTGTGTGCATTTGTGGACAGGGCAGATATCTATGCTTTTTCCCCGCTCGTTCCACTGTTGTGATGCTTCAATCAAACAGATTCAAATTATCATCATGACGTTCAGCCTTTTCCCAATCGCTTTCAGCGAAAGCCGTCCCAGACTGATATGTGTAGCACTCTATTCTGAGTGCTACACATATCAATCTGGTATGAGCCAGTTTAGATTTGTATTGGCTCTGCATGAATTGAAATCTGAAAATCTCCCGCTCTAGACTAGATTTAATAGAGCTAAAATGGGAAGGCGACCCTGCTCACTCATGAGCATGATTACATATACATGATTTCAGTGTACTTTTTCAGCTGTGAAAACACCTGTAATTGAGAAGTTGCCATAGAATGCCATACTGTGGAACATTCCTGGCATAGTCTTAACATCTGAAGAGACACACGATTGAGCTGGTCTTTTCCCACACCCCCTCCTGTGTTTTCCACTGTCCACCTGATCCCTCTGACCCAAAATGCAACAGAGAGACAGGGGACCCCCATAACCCCCCTCACCACCTCCTCGCTGTGCCTTCTCTGCCACCTATACTGTCCCCTCTGTGCCCCTGTACTGCCCCCTCTCTGCCCCCCGCATTGTCCCTGGCCAAAGGAGATAAACTGGACCTCCCAAAGTAGACCTGTGAATTGTTGCTCTACTCTGCAAATTTGTTCTGGATCTTAGCTGGGCTTAAAACTCTTTTGCAGTTTCCATTTGTTTTATTTTTATCACAACTTCACTGAATGACATACATGGGATATCAGAGCTCTACTTCTGAAAATACAGAGTCACCAATGCAAATGTATTCACCAAAGTACTGTATTATAGCTTATTTGAACAAGGAATTACATACAGTAAATGGTGTACTTATGTATCATGTGTCCAGAGGTGGGTAGAGTAGCCAAAATGTACTCAAGCAAGAGTAACATTATTTCAAAATAATATTCCTCATGTAGAAGTACAAAGTAGTGGTCCAAGAAATTACTCAAGTAAGAGTAAAGAAGTATTTGGGAAAACTACTACACAAGTAAAAGTAACTTAGAGCATAACTGTTGGGATGCAACATCTGATATATAGTTTGAAGTTGAAGTATGTAATGCCCATAAGTAATGAACAAAAATTGGTATTTACAAAGGATAGACACAAAAATGAGAAAAACTAAATCATATCTGAAGGAGAAACACAAATGTTCAGATCATTTTATATTGTCAACATAAAGCTTCTGTCACTTGTAGACTTAGTAAGTAGAGTACTGCTACTTCATTAAAAATATTACTCAAGTAGAAGGAAAAGTAGAGCTGCAAGAGAAGTACTCTGAAAAGTACAATTTCTTTCTAAAGTTACTCAAGTAAATGAGTACTACCCACCTCTGCATGTAGCAATGGCATCTTTTTCCATGTACATTTTTCATATTTATTTAAAGTATTCATCAACTAAATATTTGCTATAGAAAAGATCATAATGCCTGTACTGACAGTCGACATTGTAGTGTACTTTCTGCTCAGTTACTTATAGAGACACGTTTTCAAGTACTTTTTATCTAAGTATATCTATAAATCCATTTGGTTCCAGTAATGCTTTATACGTCACAGAGGTTGGAGTCAGGCCCAGCTGTTTTGGATACTAGGCCAACACAACTCTCAGGCAGTACAACTATTGCTAACATTGTTTCTTTACAAAAATGTATAGGTAAGAATAGGTATTGGAACAAAACATTTTTAAAAAGTAGATTTTAGACAAATTTTGACTATTTAATATATCCACTTCCATGTTGTTGTTGTTGTTGTTGTAGGTTTTTTTTTTGTACTTTTTACCAGTAACTTCTAAATGGTCTTTTATACTGCAGTACTACATGTTCCCAATGAGGGCAGCCATAGTAAAAAGTATATTTTTGTTTTAGGTTGTGGAATATAAAGAACCAAAATACTTCAGAATGTGAAAATAAAATGGCTCTTAGGAAAATAGTAGTATAAATATAGAGACTTCACCATTAATCTCCTGGGTGTCGGAGAAAGCTATATTGCGGGACATGCTACTCTTTAAAGTGCATATAACAGGTTACGGTACTTTTTCACTAAAACATAGTTAGCATCATAATATTTAAGATTTTACTATAAATGTTGGCTAGTTTTTTCTAGGTTTCAAATTTTGATGAAGTTCATAATTTTACTTCCTGGTTGGACATGGCATGATGTGACATACGTAGGGGGATTTTCCAGTTCTGTTACCTAGCAACAAGAATGTTAACAAGACCAAAACCTGCCTATATTTCATTATCAATTATTTTTATTAGTCTAATCATAACAGCTTTATTTTGTTAAATGAAGTTCTAAACTGCCAGAAAAATACCGTCCTTGTGCATAAATTGTTCCTGTATTTTGGATGGAATTTGCAGTATTGATGTTTTAGGACGCAGTTCTACTTCCTGTATTTTTGTCATTTTTTTCACTTTTTTTTCCCACAAATTGACACTTAACTGATGTAACACTATAATAAATATTTACCACGGGTACTATCCCGCCAAATCAAGTCAGGATTAGAAAAACATGAAAACCTGTCATATGCACTTAAGGCAAAAAAAAGTATAGTGACTTTTTCACCATTGATCTCTTGGTTGTCAGAGAAAGCTATATTACGGGACAACTCTTTTTTTCTCCTATATCTCTCTTTTCCATTTTCATTTTGTAGATCCAACTTTGCTGAACTTGCAAACATGTGCAAGAATACCTCTCCATACCGCAGACATTAACAGGCCGAATGTGTCTACCCTGACTGCCTATTACATCACCCGTCACTGGTGTAGAGTGACAGGTGAGCCCCCAGGAAGCGCTAATGTAGCTCCCTGCCACATGATTAGTGACACTGGGGACATACTTTCTCAGGGTAATCCTACTATTCCCCGCTTTAAAATAAGTTGAAACTGCAAGGCGCACAAAAATATAGTTGTACCCACCAGCTATAATTTGCATAGTTCAGTCATATACAGTATTTATCAAGGAATCAGCTTACAGCGTTGGTGGCATGGTGGCAAAGTTGTGGTTGCTGTTCTTGATTTACGGCAAGAATGCTTATAATTCCAGGACTGTATGGGGCCTTCCCATGTGAGGTTTACAACATAAAACTTGTACATCTAGCTAATCTTCCTACTTGCAGTCAGTGCTTGCCCAGTTTTGGTATTGGAGACGGAGAATGGGTCAAATGCATGATAAACAGAATTCTAAAAATGATAAAACATTAAATGCATGATTGATGTAATGCATTGGTCTTCTATAGAACTTTAGACACTCAAAAAATGCTATAGTTTTACATTGCATTATTCATTGACCTTAAATTGCAGTAGTATGTCGCTATTAAATAGTCATTTGCACAAGTATTGATACTGAAAAAAAAGATAATAATTGGGGAAAATTTGACCTTTCCTGAATAGTTTAGAACAGTGTATGTAAGAACAAGTTTTTTTTGTTTTTTTCTATTCTATTTTATTGTATAAAATTAGTTTGTTTATTTGTTGGTTTTTTTTTTAAATCATCATTGTGGTAACAAAAGTTTAAGATCAAGTTTGTAACCCAGATTATTCCGAATACTTTCACAGCTTGAAACTGCAGTGAATTCCTTTTAGGAAAGTAACTGTAGTCTGAATACCACCAGTAACTGTACCAATTACTCAAAATTAATATTCTGAAAGCGCATCTCTTCTGTACATATATTTAGTTACTTCTCAATACTGTCAACCGCCTTAACCATAACACAACTCCACATAATATATTTTCTATTATTTTACTACCTTACAATCATTCACAGCACAAAACGAATGACACATTGACATCCACAGTTCTTGGTACCGGCTGTTCACGAGGGTTTGAGGTAGTTATACAGTGCGCTTAGGCCTCCTTGAAGCACCTCCTGTATTGGCTTTAACAGAGGATTATGAACGATATGAAGTCCTTTATCCAGAGGGTGACAGGCCAACCTCCCCAGCCGATTCAGCAAGTACATCTCCACCGGGACACTTTGCAAATCATTAAAATCAACATTTAACAACTCCAACGACTCCAGCAGGCAGATCGTCTTGGGAAGGGAATGTAGGCTGTTTCCTTCTACAATTAGTATCTTTAGATTCACCAAATCTTGAATCTGGTCCGCAATGGTTTCCAGTCTATTGCAGGCGAGGTGCAGGAATACCAGGCGTTTCATGTTGTAAACGCAAGTCGGGATAATGGAAATTCGGTTATGGCTGAGGTTGAGTTTGGTCAGATTTTGCATGGACCCTAAACTGTTGGGCAGGGAAGCGATCTGATTATTGGCCAAGCTGAGGACCTCCAAGCACGTGCACGATCCCAGCTCCTCTGGCACTTCGCTGAGTCTGTTCCGACAGGCAAAAAGCACTCGCAGTTTCTTCAAAAGTCCAATCTCAGGGGGCAAACTGGACAGATTGTTGCCCCAGAGGTTAAGAATGACCAGATTGTCCAGAGAGCCCAGTGCAGGGGGCAAGGAACACAAGCAGTTCATGGATAAGTTTAGTTTCTGCAGTTCTCGGAGTTCCCAAAGCTCCGTGGGGGGCTCGTCCAGACCGCGCATGGCGAGGCTAAGCGTGCTGAACCCAAAATGGACTGTTGCGTGGCGGCGAATTCGCTCAGCTGCTGATGACAAAGTCTGATCATCTGGTCGTAGGGTGCTCTTTCGTCTCTGCTTATCCCGAACTTCATCTAACTCCTTACCCGACAGACGAGACTGCTTTCCTCCCATTGTCCATGTAGCGATGAAAACGTGCAGGTTAACAACACATAATCTTAAATCAAAATTGTGTTATCCAAAATTAAAACAGTTGGCAGCAAAGTTCCAAGCTGCTCTCCGAGTTGGTTGTGTTGTCTGGCGTCTGTGTAACCAAAGCACTATGGGAGCGCGTGGTCTAGCCTCTTACGTCTTTCTGAGTCTCATGGCCCCAGCTGGTCCTGTCACTTGTCAAGTCCACAGATAGCCTAACCCCCCTTTATGCCCCCCCTCTGCTTCTCTCTATGGGCAGACCAGCAGACCATGACTTACCATTGCGCACCATTTGGTCGCAAGCTGTTGAGGTCACTATCATTATCTCATACGAACCCGTGATTACTTTGTGAATATTTGTACACACTTGCTAACTTTTGCTAATTAAAAGGTCCTATATTACACAAAATTGATTCCTGTGAGCTTTAGATTATGTTAGAATGTTGCCACCTCATCAAAAACATAGCTGTAGTTGTGTTTTGTTTCATTCACACGTTTGAGTAATCATTTATTATTAGTCTGTTTACACCTTCAAAGCTCAAAATGCCCTGTTCCACCTTGCGATGTCATGTAGTGGTAGTTTTACAGGTTAACAGCTGCCTTTAACCCTTAGCTCAGTTGGCAATTCCACAGCTGAACTCATCCAAATGATTCAAGTGAAGGTGTATGGAGTTTAAAAATACAGTGGAGCACTTCCTGTATTACAACATGACATCACAAGGTGGAGTGTTTTCCGTTTGAGACAAGAACTTTGTGTGTTAAACGTGTGAATGAAACAACACAACAATATATTAAACACATATCTGGCAATGTCATATAATCGGACTGCCCTTTCTCAGAGCAAGCGGGCTGCTAAACATAAAAATGACACCAAGCTGTGAAAACATTGGATCATCGCTCAGAAAAGCAACAGTTCTTAGCGAGATTAGCACTAGCATATGCACAGACATGCGCTGGTATCATCTGGTATCATCAAGAGCAAAAGGACACAGCTAACCATTTAATATGCATTCACGCTCTATCTGAAATAAGCGACAGGTGTTACAATACTGTGTAAATGTGTAGAGAAGTATAAACCATTTATTTACTAAATTAAATGTGCACTGGGTAACTTTGTCTGTTGAATGGTACCCTACTCTTTTCTCCATGGAGATGTTATTGCTTTGCCTCCATTTTCCACAGTAGGTTAAAGCTATTTTCATGGAGACAAGGAAGTTACAGGTTAGGCCTGTGCTTAGGCAAGCCAGTTCACAATAAGAATGCATGTTTTCAAGGTATTTTTAAGCAATAAATGTGTGATGGAGATGTTTTAATGCCATATTGTGGAACATTCCAGTTAAGCCTATTATATCTCCATGGAAACAGCTGGTGGTGAATCCTCCAACAGAAAAGAGACATATTTGCGTGTATGGGCAAAATATGAAGGGGGTGGGTATAAAATGTAATTGTCTTGAATGGGTGGCCAAACTGACTAAAATAATAGGGACTGTGCAATGAATGGATTGTGCAATGTTTTGGATGGTGCAATAACGGGAACTGTGCATTGAGAATAATGTGCAATTTTTATTTTTTGGCCCTTTTATGGCCCCAGCCCTTGGGACAACAAATGGAAATTAGCCTTTGGGTATAATCTGGTGTGTTTACATTCATGTTGTATCATGTCTGTTCATTAGCATGCATTGTCCCAGTCAAATAAATAAATAAAAGTTACTACGGTTAACTCAGGGTATGCTTTGTACTCTCCGTTTTGAGACATGCATTTAGGCCGACTTTACTCACTAAAATAACAAATTGAGTTGCATAGTCTTGGTATATTTTTACTTTAAAGGTCCTATATTATGCAAAATTGACTCTGGTGAGCTTTAAATCATGTTACCTCATCAAAAATATACCTGGAGTGGTGTTTTGTTTCATTCACACATGTTTGTATCATTAGTCTGTCTACATTCCAATACTCCAAAATGCTGTGTTCCACCTTGTGATGTCATGAAGTGGTAGTTTTCAAGTTAACAGCTACCTTTTACCTTTTGCTTAGCAGATATTGGAAATTCCAGAGCTGAAATTATCCAAATGATTCTAGTGAAGGTGTATGGAGTTTAAAAACACAGTGGAGCACTTCCTGTATTACCACATGACATCACAAGGTGGAACAGAGTGTTTTGCATTACATTATTTTCTGATCTTTGTTTTACTATTATGAGCCAGAATAGCCTTTCCACCGATATGGTTCTTGTTTAGTTTTTTTGTGAAGTGATGAATTTAATCGTATTAAAAGTATTACAATTTAAACAATTTAACAATATTTTGAAAAAACATTCCTAATACATAAAATTTAACTTTCAAAACACTTAAGCATCACTATAAATTTTACGCCCTGCATAAGCAACTTCCAATGCAAGCATTCTAGCCATTTGTTTCACCTCTTTAAATACATTCACTAGGACATTAAAAATTACACCGTTCAGGTATTTATGATCATTCTTGTGGATTTATGGAAAACAATAGCATTTATAACCTGGAAACTTCATTAACTTTTATATGTATTTTAATGGACTCTAAGTGATAATCATATATTTTCAACACAAGCTCAACTCTCCGCTATACCTGGGCACATTTGGTCTAAAACTAGAGGCATCGTAAACAGACTTGTCACACCACTGACCCTTTTTACGGGGTCTGGGGGGGCTCCTGGACGTTTCGCTGAAAGGCACAATCTTAAACGGCTGAGAAAGTTTGTGTTTTACAGGCCTCTAGCCAAATGGCGAAGCTATATGTCCCTGCAAAGACAAAACCAGCTCTCTAGAAATACCGCTTTGCTAGCATTTCTCATCTCCACGCTTATGAGATAGATATTTTCTGTCTGGTACAATAATGTGGTGTGCTACTAAACTTTCAAACTCTATTTCCATACTAAGGAATAGACTCAATACTCGATACTCGACACTGCTACCATGATCCAAATAATAATAATGTTTCTTTAGACAATAGAATGTGGCGTTAAACATTAAATTGTAGTACTTTCTTATATATATCTGTGTAATCCCTCAGTTAAACACTTCCGTAGTGGTCCATGGACGTATACTAATTAATGTGGTCTTACACTTGTTCTGATACAGCTCAAGATCATTCTAAAGCTATTTCAGGAAAGGTTCATTTAGTTTTGGTATCGCTGAGTGTCTGATTTTTGATACTTTTGACAAACCAAGTGCACTATGTAACTTATAAAGTGGGGGCTCGGTCACCTTCTTGTCAGAATGAAGATGAATGGCAGTACGGCATTAATCTTGTGACGCTTCCGGGTAAAACAGTTTGTGCATGTTTTTCATGGGACCCTTCACCGGAAAAGTTACATAATGCACTTTTAAAGCTTGGGTAAATTTAGGGTGGAAAGTTGTAATTGTTGAGGCGTATGTCTGTAAGTATTTTTATAAGTGGCTCTTTATGGGGAGAGCACATGACACAGCAGGGGGTAGATCTGACCCTGGTCTCTGGAGCAGACTGTGCGGCTCTGAACCAGCAAGTGCAACTGTCATAAACTGCACTGGGTTAAACAACCGGAGACTTTGGGATGTTGGTCTTACTTTTCCAAAAGAAAAACTATAACATATTAGGGCAAGGTGATAGGGTGATGAATTTATTCCTTCAAAGGTTTTGGTCTAGTGACCTGTTTGTCTCCATGGAGTTTGAAAAGTTTTATGCCATTTTGAGAAACATTCTGTCTATTAAAAACAACAGCATCTCTACAGCAGGGAGAATAGAAGGTTTTGGACCCTCCACCTTAAAGACTCCCATAGTGTCACTTTAAATGAGTGAAACAAGACAGCGCCATCTGCAGTCTGACTTTTTCAGAACTGTATCCCAGGTGTGAGAAAGTTGGTATGCCCCCTTGTCTTGAGTTACAGTCTGGTTGGTGCTTTTCCAGATCTCGATGACCTCTCTGATCCTCTGATGGTACTTGTTGCTCTCTGTGCCTATGATCTTAGCATTGTCCCAATCCGTGAGATGGTTTTCCCTCTTGCAGTGGTCTGATTTTGCAGAAACTGTTAAAGTATGAGTCCAGTGAGGTTCATCTGTTCTTTTGATAATTTATTTTAATAGATTATTTTCATACCTGACAGTTTTGGCTGCTCACTCGCGGTCTTCCTCAGAGTGGTCACTTGATGTTGCCGTGACGTGTCCGGTCAGCTGATAGGGACACACACAGGAGCTAACAGACCTAAACACAATAGACAGCACGGGGAACATCCAATTCACACACGAAGAAGAAGCAAACAATGCAGTACATTTTCTGGACATGAATATAACACAGGGAAGACGGCAGTGTCAAAATAAAAATACATAGAAAACCAACCCACATTGACCAGTACCTTCTATGGACATCATCCCACAGCCCACAAACTCTACGTTGTAAAAACATTATTTGACAGAACCAACATTATAACAGATGAACAAGCCAAGCACATCCACAATGCTTTAAAGCAGTGCGAATACCCAAAATGGGGAATAAACAAAGGAAAACAACAAGTCCGGGAAAAGGAAAAACAGAGCCGGAAAAACAAAAACAAAACAGAGAAAGGAGTGTAGCCATGGTAACATTGCCGTACATTAGGGGTATAACAGAGAAAGTGCAGAGGGCAATGAAAAAACACAATATAAATACACCAGTAAAACCGTACAGAAAACTAAGGCAACTTCTCATCCACCCAAAAGATAAAGTAGACATGAGAAGGAATCGAGGACGGCGTGCACACGAGCAGCAAAACACAAAGCAGCAACTCAAATTGGCCGTTTCTGACCATTGTAAAAGAGAAAACCACATTTTGGACTGGGATGGAGCAAACATTCTCGGGACAGAGGACAACAAACATCATCACTGGATTAAGGAGGCGACTGAATTATAGTGCCCAAGGGACTATAAACTGGGACGAGGGGGCCTTTTTACTCTCACACACCTGGGACACTGTCCTGAAGAAGTTGGACTGCAGATGGAGCTGTGGTTCTGCCTCCACCGATAGGAAGACAGCGCCAAAACTGCTCAGCTGACCGGACACGTCACAGCAACATCACGTGACCACTCTGAGGAAGAGCGCAAGTGAGCAGTGGAAACTGTCAAGAAAACAAACTAAACTTTGGCCTGAAAAAATAATCAATTAAAATATGTTAAGGTATGACATACATAAAGATCTGTACGTAAGAATCTCAAGTATAATAGTATAATCATATCAGAAGACCTAATAAACCTAATCGGACTAGCAAAATGTTGATTCATTCATGAAAATAATTTGAGCTTGAGATTTGTACTTTGT
>KN482240.1:41683-59516 GCA_000787095.1 Periophthalmodon schlosseri | reverse complement strand
AGTTCAAGTCTGAGTCCATTATTAAAGGTCCACTCTTGTGAGCTTTAAGTCATGTTATAATGCTGTTACCTCCTCAAAAACATACCTGGAGCTTTTTTCCATTTTTTGTTTTGTTCCATTCACACATGTTTGAGTAACCCTTTATTATTAGTCTGTCCACATCTCCAAAGCTCAAATGGCTCTGTTCCACCTTGTGATGGATAGGTTTCAAGTTAACAGCTCCTTTTACCTTTTGTTCAGTAGAGATTGGGGATTCCAACTGTCAAATGCAGATGTGTTGACCTGGTTTACGGTTAATATCTCTGCAATTTGGCCTATCCATGAAAAACCAAATGATTAAAAGTTCAGCGTCTTCTCTGTCAGCATAAATAAACAAAACAGAAATGATTTTTTTTCACAATAGCTTCAGAAAGTGGTGCCAGTATTCATCTCTAAAGGCTTGATTCTTGTCAGTTGAAAGGATTTTAATGTGAGATTAATATTGTTTGTGGAGCCAGTCTCAAAAAACAAAGGTTTGTGCATTGTAATTTCTATTTTTCTTTCAAAAACAGTGAGTCTGCCATAGACTTACATAGGCCCTTTCTCACCAACTGGAATCACGACTTAATCAACATTAAGTCATTACGTTACACATACTATTGATACTTGATTGATTGATTGATATAGTGACATTATGCTGGGGGTGTTCTACATGTATGTCTATGGTGGAATGTTCAGCTGTTACCAGGGGGCAAAATGCACACATTAGGAAAAAATTTTTTCAGGATTTTCTGAAAACTCTACAAAATGGATTTAAACAGCACATTTTCGGGAGCCTGTGATCAATCCGAGCGTTCACGGTCCTGTTTAGGAGTTTGAGTTTCAACAAAAAGCTGAGAGTGACTAACTGAAAAACTGTTGGGTAATGCTAATGCTAATGCTAGCTAGCTTGTGACTGTAATGTTATTTGAGAGGGACTTGTTTAACAGCACAAATCAGCTCACCTGTTGTAGTCCAGATAAATCAGTTCTTTATGGTCAGATTATGTTAAAACAAAGCTCAGATTAAACTCTAACCTCAGTAACAGAGCTTCAGACAGAGTAGTGCCTACAGTTAGCATCACATCCCCTGGAAATGTTAATGACATCAGCTGCAAAGTATCAGTTGTAGAAGCATTTAGTTTTATGATGTTCTATGTATTTATTCTTCCATTTTGTGTCTCTCCTCGTTCATTCTTCTGACAGTTTCCCAGGCGTGAAATCAGCTCCTTGTCTTGGGACAGTGTGACGTTGGTTTGGGGGCAGAGGTTTTGACAGTAATGGCTAAACAGTATTTTGTGGAGCGCTCTTTTGTCGAGATCTGGACATTTCTATAGACTGTGTGATCAGAGCATTAGTTTTTCTCAGCGGAATATTTCACAGATTCCGAGCTAGCGTTGACGTTGACGTTCTTCTGCGATGGCATTCGGATGATGGCTTCATCTTTTGAACGATTCTTCAGACAGAATGTTTTTCATTAATAAGTTCTCTATTTCATCCTTTCTCTGTGCTGTACCTGCAGTGACCACTAGGGGTGTAACAAAAAACAAACTATCGTGATATCGTATCGTTTAAAGTCTCACAATAATATCGTGGGCCATCACAGTATATCAAACTATAAGTCTCTTTGCTTAAAGTCTGTCAAAAACCAGAGGGAACTACATAGACCATGATCCTTTGCTGTGTTTCAGTGCAGACTACATGAAGAAATAATGTTATTAAGCACTTTTAAATCTGAATTATTTGGATTATGACAGAACCAAAGTCTTGTAAGGTATTTTAAAAGGAAGTTTGTTTTTTGGTTTAAATAGTCTTCAGGCTCCCAATAGTATTTGCTGCTCTAACCCACAGACTGTATAAAAACATGGACTAAGTGAGTGTGACGTCACCCACAGCATTTGGCTCCAGTCAAATGAAGCTCATCGAGGCTAGACCAGTTATAGTGGCGAATATGGAGTTCCACATTTGGAATTCCGACCGCAAGTATCATAGCAACCATAGAGCCAATCTGGAATGAGGCTGTTGATGGTAACACCCCGCTTAGCAACGCTGTCGATCAAACCTGTTGCTAACGCTAGTGGGAGCAACCTCGGGGAAAGAAGGCACCTGATTTGTCAGTTACAGAGAGAGGGGCCACAGTTTTTCAGTAGAAAGTGAATTGGAGCCAGAGTCGATGGAGCTGGAAGTGCGCCCATACTCACTTACTATTTGGAACGCGGTGGCTAGCATGTTAGCTATGTCCATTTATATATACAGTCTATGTTCGAAACAAGGATCTCCATGGAGATAGATATATTTTATGCCATACTGTGGAATATTATAGCAAAAGGAACAGTATTTTTGCAAGACTAGGCTAATTATATCTTAAGTACATTGTCAAAAAAATCTTGGGTTCCCTGTACTAGATAACGCATAACATTTACAGAGGATTAAATGAGTCGTCTCGCAGTTTAAACGTATCCAATCGTAAAAGTACACATTACAGCTTTAATTCTAGCCTGTTTATCCCCTATGAGCTGTTTACAAGCCAGATCACTTTTACCACATTACACAGTCACACTGTGTATTTAACCTGTGATCTGAACCCGTGTGCACAGCTCCTGATCACACAGCCACGACTACGCAGTCCGCTCGGAAAAGTCTGCGGAAAAAGGCCGAGACTGGAGCCACATTTCAAACCGGAGATGCCGTTGCTCTGCTGCGTGTTGCCGTGGGTTACGTGGAGAGATGCTGGTGGTTTACAGGGTAATATGGGGCTGACAGCTGCATACTGCCCTAATGACACAGTGACCACATTTCTCCCCCATATTTCTCCGCTATACGCGTTTAATTGGCACTTTCCGAATCCAAGAATCCACAAATCATACAGGGAAAATGGAAAAAGAACATAAGGGTCCCTCTGTAACAGCAGAGTCAGGATTCGATATGAGCAGTGATTTTGATATTATGAGACCAGGAAGTGTGGAGCTACAGAATATGGGACTGGTTTTAGGGATCCAGCTTTTTCTGTTTTGAGACCAATACTTTGGCTTTAAGTACCCGATATCAACTGATACCAAGGCAGAGACTTAAAATATAACAGATTTTATTTAAACACTAACAGTATAAGGTGAAACAAAATGATCCGAATGTGTAACTGCAGAACAGTTTGAAGGTCTATATGACACAAAATGGATTCTTGTGAGCGTTAAGCCATGTTATCATGTTGTTACCTCCTCAAAAACATACCTGGATGGTCCCTTACTATTAGTCTTTCTACATCTCCAAAGCTCAAAATGCTCTGTTCCACCTTGTGATGTCATGAAGCGGTAATTTCAAGTTAACAAGCTCCTTTTACCTTTAGTTCAATAGAGATTGGCAACTCTAGGTCTGAAATGATCCAAATGATTCTAGTGAAGGTGTATGGAGTTTAAAAACACAGTGGAGCACTTCCTATATTACCGCATGACATCACAAGGTGGAACAGAGTGTTTTCTGTTTGAGAGAAGAACTCAGCCTAAATATGCAGGGTCTGTGTGTTAAACATGTGTGAATGAAATAAAACACAACTCCAGGTCTGTTTGTGACGAGGAAACAACATTAGAACAGAGATCAGAAAATAGTGTAATATTGGACCTTTAATATTGTGATGTTTTGAGCCAGTAAATCGTGTTATTATACCAGTTTATGGCCCAAAATGAGATATCGACTGAACCGATACCTTGGGAGCTGATACCCGTGCGTCCCCGTTGCTCTCTGGCTGTTTTGGGGTCAAACTCAAACTGGTAACGTCTGGGTTTTTCTCCAGAAACATGAATCATATTTAGATTGAAAAAAGTTCCGTTGACATAAATGGATAAAACAGGCTTTCAGCTCATGGTTTGGAACGAGCTTGTGTTCTTTGTAACGTGTAATTTAAAGTTGGCGCCTCCGAAGTGTACGGCTCCTGTTTGTATGTGGTCAGAATGGCTGAAGTATTGATAATGGCTGTTATGTCTTTTCGATATGAAATTCTATGGTAGTATTTTATTATTCTTGGGCTGTATTTGTTCTTGATAGAAATGATCCTTAATCGATATCACATCCTCATCTACAAACCCAACTGACCAACAGCCCCCGTCATCAACTAAACCCAATATAAAAGTTCACATGCAATATCATAACGTATAGGCCTTATTATGATTTTTTTTCATACACTACCAGTCAAAAGTTTGGACACACCCTCTCACTCAATGTTTTTTGTTTTTTTTTACTACTTTCTACATTTTATATCCACACAGAAGACATTAAATATATGAAGCAAGATACATGGAATTATATAGTAAAGAAAACAAGTTAAGGAACTCAGTTGGTATAGTTTTTGCCCACTGATCCGAACGTTGGCGGTTCGAATCCCGCTTTTCGACATAAACCCCATTGGTGGTTGAGCGGTCAGATCCACTGACCCACAGGTTGGCGGTGCGATTTCAGCTCCTACAGATGAGTAGTAGTCGTTGTGTCCTTGGGCAAGACACTTAACCCACCTCACACTTAGGCATGGGACGATATTGAAATTTTATGTGACGATTATCATGGCCAAAATAATTGCAATTAACCACTATATCACGATAATGATTAAAGTTGTTATGGATATGAAGAATTATAACTTTAACAGAGAATATTATGAATAGACAGGGCCGTCGACGGAAATTTGGAGGCCCGGGGCAATAAGCATCACATGGCCCCCCTGTAATACAAATTAATAGAAAGAAGGTCTAATTCTGGGCCCCTAAGACCCTGAGGCCCCAGACAACAGACCCCTTTGTCCTCCCCGTTGACTCCCCTGTGGATAAGTCGTTTTTTTTTGTTTTTTTTTTATGCACATTCAGGTGATATAGTGGCAATTATCTTTGTTGGCGATTATCATGTTGACTTAAAATGTGTTTACCATTTACTCTGAGGATGTGAATATACATTTTTAAAAATATTTCATTTTTGTATGTTGAAGTTGTACATGTTTTACACTTGGCAGCAGGTTTGAGATTAACTTTAAAAAACATAACAATGAAAAGAAGCATTTAGAGAAAAAAATAGGAGGGAGCTACAGCTGGGGGAACGGGAGCTTCCTGTAGCCATAGAAACGGCTGTAACGCTGGTCCAATCACCACGGTAATGTCTGGTTGCTAGGGAGAGATTCCGGAAGAGAGCGACGGAAGGCGGCGACGCTGCTCCCGTGGCGACGGTGCAGGGGATGGATGACAGGGATTACAGCTCGGCTCCGCTCGGCAGTGTCACTGTCCCGTGGGAATGTTACACACTTAGCCTCCGTGTCATGTCTTTAAGGAACGCTTCAGCTGAGAGAGAGAGAGACGAAAGGGAGGGAGAGAGAGAGAGGGAGAGAGAGAGAGCGGGAGAAGGAGGGAGGGAGAGAGAGGGAGAGAAAGAGAGAGGGAGGGATGGAGAGAGAGAGAGAGAGAGAGAGGGAGGGAGAGGGGGAAAAAGAGGGAGAAAGAGAGGCAGAGAGAGAGGGAGAGAGAGAAGGACAAAGAGAGAGGGAGAGAGAGAGAAAGGGAGGGAGAGGGTGAAAAAGAGGGAGAAAGAGAGGCAGAGAGAGAGGGAGAGAAGGGGAGAGAGAGGGAGAGAAAGAGGGCGAGAGAGGGCTGAGGGAAGTGATTTATGAGACAAGTCTACTAAACTACTGTGTGTGACTGGGAATTTTACAGTACGGAATAGGGACAAACGATCTGGGAAAAATATGTAATTCTTCTTATTTTATTTATTTATTTATTATATTCCACACAGAATTTGATAGTATCTTGAAATGTATTCCGTATCCCCATTATTCCCTCAAAATACTCTGTTCCACCTTGTGATGTCATGAAGTGGTAATTTTCATGTTAACAGCTCGTTTTACCTTTAGTTCAGTAGAGCTTGGCAATTCCAGGACTGAAATCATCCAAATGATTCTAGTGAAGGTGTGTGGAGTTTAAAACCACAGTGGAGCACTTCATGTATTACAACATGATGACATCACAAGGTGGAACAGAGCCCTTTAAGTCTAATATAACCCACTAAACCCCATCGCAGTAATTTCCCTGTGAGGTCTCTGTGTCACCTCCAGAGGGTTAAGAGCTGTGGGCCTGAGCAGAACACACACGCTGGGCTGCCATCTGCCTCTGCGGCTCACACTGCCAGGAGCCTAGGGGGCGCTGTCACTTCTGTGCATCGTGTTTTCTGCTATAGCCTAGAGCAGCACACTTGTACAACCAAAAACAAAACAAAAACAAAACAAAAACGACTTCTTCTTCTGTCACAAATGACTATATCAGCTCATCGTTCAGTAAATGGTAGATGGAACAATATTTTTCGGGTTCATGTTTATTGAGGGGATGTTTTCTTTGGATTAGTGGGGAACTTTTTGTAATGTTCCGTACTACAATGCGATTTGATGTAAGTTGAGTAAGGGTGCGCTCACTTGAGCTCGGTTTTGTCCTGATGTACACTTGGTTTGGTATTGTCCTAGTCTTAGTTTAGTCCTGGTCCAGTTCGGGTTTAGTCCCAGTTAAGTCCCAGTTTTAATGTGGTGTATGTAAGTTTGAACTCTTAAAAACGTTTACAAACTCATACAAACCAACTACTGTTTCTTTCTGTTATATTTCTTGCCGCTCATGTTTAGTTTAAATCAGCCCTATTGACCTTGTGTCTCTATAGTTATAATCTTTGACTCCCGTGGAACATTATGTTATAATTTACACATTTTAAATCACAATATTCATCTAAAACGACTTAACAAAAGAAACAAATCCGATGTCCATGTTAGAAAATTGCTGTGTACAACCAAATACAATACAAATACAACTTCAGAGGGTCAACGAGAAGAAGCGACTAGAACATGGTTAAAAGCTCTGACTTAACCATAGTAAACATTTAGAATATTGTTTTGATTGTCCTGCTTTAGAGTCATTGTGTCAGTGGTATAATGTTGTTTCAATATTCGATTATGTCTGTATTTTTTCAGCAGTATGTTCAAAACGCGTTATGGTGACAGGCTCCTCCCTCTCTCCTCTTTTGCTTCTCTTCTTTTCATCTGGTCTTCCTGTTTGTCTGACGGCCTCCTCTTTCTCCCGTGGATTTTGGCACAACTTGTGAAAACACATTATTTACCCTTGAAGTGTCTCCTCCTGTCGCCGGCTCAGATCCGGGGGACGATGGAGGGATGACTGGCTCTCTCACTCGTTTTTCAGATGTAAGAGTACATTTGCTTCTTGCTGGTGACAGTTTTTCAAAGATCGATTTTTAGACGGCCCCTTGGATCTCTTACCTTTTTAGTTGTTTCTATATTGTTTGGTTTTAGTTGTTTCTATAAACGACTCGTTTCACTAAAGCATACGTACCGTAAATATATTTTTAACATCTCTGCTTTTTATTTTTGTGACGTTTATAATTTTACTTCGTGCTTAGAGATGGGCAGGTAATTCCATAACTGTTACCTAGCAACCATAATGTTAACGAGGACCGAAGCTAGTTTAAATTGAAAGAAACTGAAAAGAAGTGGACAAAGTGAGTGTGACGTCACCCACAGCGTTCGGCTCCAGTCAAATGAAGCTCATCGAGGCTAGAGCAGTTACAGGGGTGAATTTGGAGCAAAGTTCCACATTTGGAATTCCGGCTGCGAGTATCATAGCAACCAAAGACCCAATCTGGAGCAAAGCTGTTGAAGGTAATGACTCTTCACGCCTGCACCGCTGGTTTAGCAGGGAGTGAGCGCTTAGCAACGCTGTCAGTCAATGCTGTTGCTCATGCTAGCGGGAGCGACCTCGGGGAAATAAGGCGCCTGATTTGTCTGTTTTTAATGTTCATATCTTGATTTACGGACAGAATAGCGAAATAAAATACGAACATTTTAAGACCAAAATGACAAGTCTGACGGCAGCAGTTACAGAGAGAGGGGCCACAGTTTTTCAGTAGAAAGTGAATTGGAGCCAGAGTCGATGGAGCCAGAAGCGCACCCATGATCACTTCCTGTTTGGAATGCAGGTTAGCTATGTCCATTTATATATACAGTCTATGGTTGGACATGGGTAATTCCATAACCGTTACCTAGCAACCATAGTATTAACAAGGACCAGAGCTTGTCTAAATTGGCTCAGTGCAAAACAGCGTCCTGGCCTCATCCACATGCAACTCACTGTCTCTTTATTAATTTCATCACGACTCGGAAAAATCCCCATAGAGATAGAAATGATGCAGAAATGACCACGATGAAGTGACCAGAACGAGCCAGGGCACCAGTGAACACCGAGCCAAAAGCAACACACTTAAGATTAGACAAAATAAACAAAAGACATTTAACACATTTATTTTGTTAAATGACAAAAGCCTTCCTTGTCCCTTTTGCATAAATAGTTCCTGTATTTTGATTGGCAGGTCCAACTTTTTCTCTTGCAAACTGTCACTTAACTGATGTAAAACTACAATCCAACAAATATTTATTAGGGATGCAGCGATACGATTCTGGTATCGAGTATCAGCGCCGATACTGATGCCAGATCAGGTATCGGCTCCATGATATCGGTTAAGTCGATATCCTGGCTGCGTCTTTAATTGGACATAACAAGACGATTTACAGGCTGATTTGGGCCGAAAATGTCTCAAAATGTTTTTACTTTTATTCATACAAAGCTGTTCAGTCGATATTTGAAAATAAATGACATTTACATAACACATTTGGATCTCTGTGTAATAATTTTACTGTGTTTCAAGGAAATAAGAGAAATTTTTCATCCCCACACTGGTATATGTTAATATTAGGTATCGGCAGGTACTTAAAGTCAAAGTATCGATATTGGTATCGGAACTGAAAAAGTTGGATCAGTCCATCCCTAATGTTTATCACAGGCACAATCCCACAAAATAAAAATAAATAAATAATAATAAAAACATTTTAAAAAAACTCTGCCGTCTGCGCGATGTTTGAAATTCTCCCATATCTGGGTCATTTTGCAGGTGTTTGATTTACCTCAAGTTAAATGAGGATGGTTCATCATCACAGTGGAACTTTACACACCCTGAGTCTGACTCCAATTATAAGGGCTAGAGAGAAAGAGAGAGAGGGAGGCAGAGAGGGAAGGAGGTAAGAGAGAGGGCTTGAGAGAGAGAGAAAGATGAAGAGAGGGAAGGTACAAAGGAAACCAACACTTTGAGACACAGGTTTGACAGAGAGAAAGAGAGAGGAAGGGATAGGGAGGGAGGTAAGAGAGAGAGGAGGGGAGAGAGAGGGAGGGAGAGGAAGGGAGGTAAGGGAGAGAGAAGGGGAGAGAGAGGGAGGGAGAGGGAGGGAGGTAAGGCAGGGAGGAGGGAAGAGAGAGAGAGAAAGATGAAGAAAAGGAGGGTGCAAAGGAAGCCAACACTTTGAGTCACAGGTTTGACAGAGAGAGAGAGGGAGGGAGAGGGAGGGAGGTATGGGAGAGAGAAGGGGAGAGGAGGGTGAGAGACGGAGGGAGAGATGGAGGGAGGTAAGGCAGGGAGGAGGGGAGAGAGCGGTGAGAGAGGGAGGGGGAGAGGGAGAGAGTGCAAGAGAGGGTGCAAAGGAAGCCAACACTTTGAGTCACAGGTTTGACAGAGATAGAGAGAGAGAGAGAGAGAGAGGGAGAGGGGGAAGGACATAAAGGAGAGAGGAGGAGAGAAGGGGTGAGAGATGGCTGAAGAGAAAGAGGGAGGAAGAGAGGGAGGTGGAGAGAGAGAGAGAGAGAGCACAGGTTGTCTTATGTGTGTAAACATATTGGAGAGAAAGAGCGAGAGAGAGGAAAAGGAGAGAGGAGAAAGAGCGAGAGAGAGGGAGGTGGAGAGAAAGAGCTGAGGGGAAAGAGAGAGAGGGAGAGAGAAAGAGAGGGAGGGTGCAAAAGAAGCCAACACTTTGATCCACAAGTCTGACAGCGAGAGAGAGAGAGAGAGAGAGATGGAGAGAGCAATAGGGAGGGAGGTAAGGCAGGGAGGAGGGAGAGGGGGGGTGAGAGAGGGAGGGAGGGAGTGAGGGATGAAGAAAGGGAGGGTGAAAGGAAGCCAACACTTTGAGCCACGTTTGACAGAGAGAGAGAGAAGAAGAAGAAGTATAGGGGGGGTGAGTGAGTGAGAAAGAGGGAGAGAGCTAGAGAAAGATAGATAGAGAGAAAGAAAGAGGAGTTGGTGGGGCATTGGACTATTTCGGGGTTCCGGCCCGGTCAGACTTTGAGGGCAGAATTTTAATTGCGTTGGCTGTTGGCTGCAGATAAACGGCCAAACCCTGGACCCCTGTGTGCGTCTAATCTGCCCAGTGTAATGACCACAGCTGCAAACGCCAGAGAAACACAGCCTCTAATCTCACTCCTCTGATCTGAGCGTCGACGTCGGCCAAAAACACGGAAGTGAGAGCGACAGGGAACATCTGAACTCTCCCATCAGGAATCAGGAGCCAGGAACAGTCTTCATGATCAAAGTTTTATAGAACTCATTATTAGTGAGTTCATTATAACTACATATTAATTAACCTTAATAAAGATTTAATGTATAATGAACAAATAGTTCATTATGAGTGATACAGGTTTAATTAAGGGTTAGGAGTTCGGTTTAAAGTTTAAACTGTTTTCATGAAGTAGTTACTAAGCCTGAATCATTCTTATGTGTCCATTTTGAATTAAAGGTCCTATATTACCATAGACTCTATATACAAATAGACGTAGCTAACCTGCTAGCCTCCGCGTTCCAAATAGGAAGTGATCATGGGCGGCTCCATCAACTCCAATTCACTTTACATTAGAAAGCTGTGGCCCCTCTCTCTGTAACTGCTGCTGTAAAATGTTCGTATTAACCCGCTCTACATGATCCTGGAGTTTTTATTTCACTATTGTGTCTGTAAATCAAGATATGAACATTATTAACAGACAAATCAGGCGTCTTCTTTCCCCCGAGGTCGCTCCGGTCAGCAAAAGGTTTGATTGACAGCGTTGCTAAGCCAGCGGTGTGGGAAGGGGCGTTACCTTCAACAGCCTCGCTCCAGATTGGCTCTTTAGTTGCTATGATACTCGTGGTCGGAATTCCAAATATGGAACTTGGCTTCAAATTGGCCCCTATAACTGCTCTAGCCTCGATGAGCTTCATTTGACTGTAGCCGCAGGTCTGTTTGTGACGAGGAAACAACATTAGAACATAGATCAGAGAATGAGGTAATATGGACCCTTTAAATTGCATATATAACAGCTGCATATCAAGAACACAATCCCATGGGTGTTTTTTTTTTTACATAAACTGATTAAACCAAGTGTCCCAGGCCGTAATGGGACAGTGGGGCAGAGTGGGGGGGTTGTTTGCAGGGCTGTTTTGTATGCGGGCCCTCACCATGTGGTAGTTATGGTTGTGACCAGAGCCTTTCTTGTGTGAGCCAAGCACATCCAAGTCTGTGCCTCAGCCCCGCTCCCTGGCAGCTGCTCCTGTGGTGGCACACTTTAAAGGCCTCGCCTCAAATCACAGACTTAAATAGAGAACGCAGGGTTTGCTGACACGGACAATTTCAACTCATACTGAAACTATAAGCCATTTAAAAGTCAAATTTATATATTTTGCTGCAAGATTAAACGCAATCAAAATCCCAATTCTGTAGTTTAGAGCTGCACAAACGTGTTCTGAAATGTCCCTGTGTGTCAGATGCCCTTTCCCTGTGTGTCAGATGCCCTCCCTGTGTCTCAGATGCCCTCCCTGTGTCTCCCCGGGTCTTATTCTGCATAAAAGCTGTTCACCCTGTAGTTCTGATCTGTACAAACATGTCCTGAAATGTGATTCTTGTATTAGTTTGTCAGTTCATATTTCAGTCTTTTTGTAATTAAAATATGAACTTTGAACAGAATCCAAACATCAAAATTATTGCAATGCTTGTCAGAAAAATCACAATCCGGTATTTTCCCAAATCGTTCAGCTCATCCTGTGAATGTTTGCAACAAAATGGAGAATGAGAATTGAGATGGTCCCATACATCATTTCTACTGTATCCGTCACTCAAATGACAAAAGCCAAACACCACCAGCCTCAGCGCATTATTGTGTCTGGGTTGTTTCCATGGAAGGTTTACGTCGCCTATGGCAACTGCGGAGGGGGCGGTCTTTGAGGCGACTCCAGCCAATCAGCCGGTCAGAAGTAAACAATGTGACTGGCTCATACAGGTGAACTAGGCTGCTTTGATCGTCCAATCAGGAGTGAGTACCTCCAGGCATTCAGCTCTGATTGGATGAGGCGTCTCTATGCTAATGAAGTGCATTAGGCTAATTGAGCTGAATCCAATTATGTGAGAATCTATGTGGGTGCAAATTGAAAAGGCATTTGGAACAAAGAAAGGACTGCGGAAATAAGAGACACGATATCTCCCCAGACGACGCTGAAAATAATTCCATATTTAAAGTGTCATAGCGGCACATTTTTTCCACGGCCAAATGCTTATTAAATGTGGAAACGCTCTCTCGCTGCCTCCTATTTTCCATGCGGGCAGAGGAGAGGCTGTTATTTTGGGTGAGACTCGGATACCAGACCCTGACCGCTGCTCTGTGGTTCTGGAAAAGTGGTACACGGCACATTCATGGACATACACTGTTTTTCACCCATTTTTAAATTCAAACCTGTCCATCATGTTTTTCCCCAAATCTCTGCCCTCCATTTTGTCTGCCCTTTTTGCCCCGGTGCCATAGACTGATTATATAAATGGACATAGCTAACCTGTTAGCCGCCGCATTCCAAATAGGAAGTGAGCTTGGGCGCACTTCCGGCTCCATCGACTCTGGCTCCAATTCGCTGTGGTCCCTCTCTCTGTAACTGCTGCTGTCAGACTCGTCATTTTGGTCTTAAAATGTTCGTATTAACCCGCTCTACATGATCCTGGTGTTTTTATTTCACTATTGTGTCTGTAAATCAAGATATGAACATTAATAATTGGCTTTTAGCTGTTTTGCTTCACAAAAATGGACCACACTCCAAGGAAAAGCAAAACTGGACACGTTGCTGACACAATCGCAATTTCATAATCTGGCAACAAACTTTCATACACACATCTGCTCCTGTTTTTAATGCTTAATATGGACTTTTTTTCTGCTTGTATTGTATTTTAAACAGGATGCCCATGAAAAAGAGAGCCCAAGTGCTCTCATCGGGTTGCCCTGTGTAAATAAAGATAAATATAGATAAATAAATAAATAACAAACAAATCAGGCACCTTCTTTCCGTGAGGTCGCTCCCGCTAGCGTTAGCAACAGGTTTGATTGACAGCGTTGCTAAGCGCCTGCTCCCTGCTAAACCAGCGGCGCGGGCGGGAAGGGATGTTACCTTCAGCAACCTCGCTCTAGTGTGGCTCTTTGGTTGCTGATACTCGCACTTGGAATTCCTAATATGGAACTCGGCCGCTATAACTTCTAGCCTCGATGAGCTTCATTTGACTGGAGCCAAACGCTGTGGGTGACGTCACACTCACTTTGTCCACTTCTTTATACAGTCTATGGTGCCTTGTCCCTGTCTCTATGATGAATATTTTCCATCTCCATTTTGCCCCATACACGCTGTTCCATTCTGTCCCAGATCTTTGCACAACGTCACGTCACTTCACGTTTCGGATTTACTCGCCCCCCTCCTCCTCACATGGGAGCAGAGATTGTTTTGTTTCTAAGTGAGGGCCCATTGATCTTTTATTACACTGTTAAGTCAATATTCTGCACTCATAAACAGCGGGAGATTAAACGAGATGCTTTGAAGGGTTTATGTGCAGGCCTGTGGTGAGAGGGTGGCTTCTGTGCTTCTAAGAACGTCTGTTTAGTAATAACAACGCAATTTACGTTTTAAACTCAAGAATCTGCGTATTTTAAACTCATACTTTGCAGCTGATGTCATCAACATTCCCTGGGGTTGTGATGCTAACTGTAGGCACTGCTCTGTCAGAAGCTCTATTAGAGTTTAATCTGAGCTTTGTTTTAACACAATCTGACCATAAAGAGCTGATTTAGCTGGAACTACAACAGGTGAGCTGATTAGTGCTGTTAAACAGGCCTCTCTCAAATAACATTACAGTCGCGAGCTAGCTAGCATTAGCCAGCAGTTTTTCAGTCAGCCTGCACGCATTTCAGAACGTGTTTATAGAGGTCTAAGGAACAGGGCTATAGCAGGTTTTATACAGAATTTGACCCCATGGAGACCCCATTTTATGTTTTTATTATTTGAACAAAATGTCACATTTTTATATCGCGCTTTCCACCTTCAGGTCACTCAAAGCACTTTACATGAAGGAATGACCCACCTCGTCCCCAGTGTCTGCGTACACTGGTGTATGGATGTGTGTGAGAATGGGAGAGTGGTTCCTTCAAGGACACAACAACGGCATTCATTTGTGTGAGCTGGGATCGCACCGCCAACCTGTGGGTCATAGGGATGGGACAATAACCAATAATATCGTTTATCGTGATAAAAAGGGTTGACAATAATCATTCGTTGGACATTTTATATTATTGTGATAATCGCCAACAAAGATAATTGCCATCTTATGCTTATGCTGCTTATCTACAGGGGAGTCAACGAGGGGGACAAAGGGGTTTGTTGTCCGGGGCCCCAGGGTCTTAGGGGCCCAGAATTGGACCCGATTCCTATTAATTTGTATTACAGGGGGCCATGTGTTGTCCGGGGCCCCAGGGTCTTAGGGGCCCAGAATTGGACCCGATTCCTATTAATTTGTATTACAGGGGGGCCATGTGAGGCTTATTGCCCCGGGCCTCCAAATTTCAGTTGACGGCCCTGCTCATCCATAATATTCTCTGTTAAAGTTATAATTATTCATATCCATAACAACTTGAATCATTATCGTGATATAATCGTTGATTGCAATTTTTTTGGCCGTGATAATCGCCACATGAAATTTCGTATCGTCCCATGCCTAGTAGGTCAGCGGGTTTACCAGTGATGTTTATGCTGAGAGCGGGATTCAAACCGCCAACCTTCGGATCAGTGGACAAATGCTCTACCATCTGAGCCACTGTCACAGCACCACCTTCATATTTGCCTGACCTGGATGTAGTTGATATGAAATATGCCGTAGTCGCCCTGAGCTGGAGCCCTGGTTTCCGGTTGGTCCAGTTTGTATACAGCACATTGAATGCTGTCTGTAAGTGTAATAAGTGTAATACGGCTGCCTGTTCTTGTGTTCGCGTTGGCGCCGTTCGCTTTTGTTCCGCCTCATCACTTTCACCTGATACTGTAGATCGCACTGACAATGGACGAGATCGTGTTTCAGTGTGTTATTCCCTCTGTCATCGGGGACTTGGCTTCAGACAAAACAGAACAAATGTGGGACAGCTGTTTTTGTGCATTTCTGACAAAACTAGAGTTAATTAAATCAGTTCAGATTCTACATCAATCAAAAACGCTCATTATCGGCCGATGGCGCAGTTTATTTTGACGCAGTAAAGGGTATTAATTATATGTCATTATCTGCCAGAGTTTTTACGGGGAAATTGTCCAAGGGATTAAAAGCCCATAGAAGGTGTTTCGTTATAACATGCATTTAACCAGGAGACAGTAGTAGTCGTAGAGTGTTCGTACTCTGATCTGAAGGTTGGCGGTTTGAATCCCAAGACACTTAACCCACTTCGCCCCCAGTGTCTGCGTACACTGGTGTAAGAATGTGTGTGTGAACGGGTGAGTGGTTCCTTGATGTATATAAAAATGTAACCATGTGACCATATATTTATGTGCAAAACTGGACTTGAAAACACATTTTAAAGTAGGAGATAATAACGCCGTATGTAAAGTGCATGGGGATTTACATATGAGTCCTTGTATGAACAACATGTATAGGAAGTAATGAATGTAGGACTGGTTGATAACAAAAAATCATTTCTCACCTTCAAATTAATTTAACACAATTATTTTGGGAACGCCTTGGGGTCCCACTGGAGGAGCTGGAGGACGTGTCTGGGGTGAGGGAAGTCTGGGAGTCCCTGCTAAGACTGCTGCCCCCGCCACCCGGCTCAGTGGAAGAAAATGGATGAATGGATGGATGGACAATTATTTTTATTAGATTTTTTCTGCCTGCTCCACATTCTTTAGCTGATAGAGGATCGGCAGTAAACCCCTCGATTAAAAAGACCCAAGCTGATCATTAACAATTAAATACGACTGAATCTACATCTTGATTCAAATTCACTGCACATTAACTGCACAGTTCCACATGAATGCTATCATGCTATCGACCGCGAGTATCATAGCAACCAAAGAGCCAATCTGGAGTGAGACTGTTGAAGGTAAAGTCCCTTCCTGCCCGCACCGCTGGTTTAGCAGGGAGCGGGCGCTTAGCAACGCTGTCAATCAAATCTGTTGCTAACGCTAGCGGGAGCGACCTCGGGGAAAGAAGGCGTCTGATTTGTCTGTTATTATTGTTCATATCTTGATTTACAGACACACTAGCGAAATAAAAATACCAGGATTATGTAGAGCGGGTTAATACGAACATTTTAAGACCAAAATGATGAGTCTGACAGCAGCAGCTAAAGAGAGAGGGGCCACAGCTTTTCAATAAAAAAAAGTGAATTGGAGCCAGAGTCGATGGAGCCGGAAGCATAATCATTTCCTATTTGGAACGTGGCAGCTAGCATGTTAGCTATGTCCAATTATATATACAGTCTCTGGGGGCAGCTAAAATTTATATTGTTAAAATGCAAACTTTTGTTGTAACACAGTGAGATCTTGGGTTCAGTCACAATAGAAGTGATCAGGTTCAACATTTGTAAATTTACATTTTGGATTTTTCATGGCAAAGTACAGTGTAATCAATAGGGAAAACTGGCTCTTGCGCCCCCTTCTGGAAGTATGACATCATCAAGCTCTAGAATCTGAAAACTACCAATACTTATGTAAAAAAAAAATTTTTTTAAACAATTTTTTACTTCAAATTTTGTTGTTTATAGCTCAAGTCAGATCTGGTTTCGTTTTGCCCGCATCTGTCAGATTAAACTCATGATTCACAAGTTTAATGTGTCTCTATATAAATATATTGTTTCCTAGTACTTTTTCTGTATGCATTATTATTTTTTCAACTCCCCCTGATGGTGTAGTCGTGTGAGTGCAGTTTGGGTCAGATACATAGAGATACACAATAGTTTTGAGAGCTTTTGCCACACCCCCTTTTTAGTTGACCAATCGATCGACAGCACATGTCTTTAATCGATCAAGTACTTCTTTAGTTGACTGGAGTCCTATGGGTAGAACAGCGCCCCCTACCTTTTTAAGTGAAAATCTGAATCTGAAAACTACCAATATTTATGTAGGAAAATAAGTTTTACGATTTTTTTCTTCAAATTTTGTTATTTATAGCTTCTACCAAACCCAAGTCAAATCTGGTTTCGTTTTGCTCGCATCTGACCCTCATTAGCGGCCTGTCTGTTAGGTCACAACATACTCGCCAGCCCAGACAAAAAGTGTCAACTGCTCTTGTTAGAAAACCACACGGGGAGGAAGAAACCGGAGCCCTACAGCCAGACCGGCCCACGGAGCTGTGAAAACGACTTTATAATATTACACAACCCCCTCTCACTCTCTCACACACCCCAAAGACACAACAGACACATTCACACAGTCGCCTTCACAGACTGGGTTTAATGGGTCTGTCGTCTCTGGCCTGATGCTGGGGACTCGCGGTTGGTTGTTTTGTCTCTGTCTCCATGTTGTTTTGCTCAAAATGAGTTCTCCACTGATCATGCCATTATTTTCTCATCAGCGCAAATTGGCTCACCACTGCAAAGAGCCGAACGCTTTGCCTCGCAGCCATGTGTGAAGAAAACACCCTCCCCTCAAACCTCTCAAAT
>KN482240.1:31034-41385 GCA_000787095.1 Periophthalmodon schlosseri | reverse complement strand
ATTTGGAATGTGGCGGCTAGCAGGTTAGCTATGTCCATTTATATATACAGTCTACGATTGAAAGCTACCACTTCATGACATCACAAGGTGGAATAGAACATTTTGAGCCTTGGAGATGTAGACAGACTAATAATAAAGTGTTACTCAAACATGTGTGAATGAAACAAAACACAACTCCAGGGCTATTTTTGTGGCGGTAACAACATTATGACATGGCTTTGCATAATATAGGACGGTTGGTTTTGCATAATCTAGGACCTTTAAAAGAGTTTAAGAAACTTAAGAATCTCATACAGTGGCCTAACAAAACTGGTTTACTGGACAATGAGACTGTTTAAGTTTACGATCAACTGACCAATGTCTTTCTTGTCTGAGCGTAGCAGGAACATATCTCATCTGTTCAGTCAGAAGGTTTGACCGGTTGATTTTGATTGATTTGCGACACTATTTTCTACTCTAGGTCGAGGGAGTCTTAGGATTCTCTGTATTTGTCAACTAATTATTTTATTTAGATGAAAAGGGTTTCTATGGGACAACAGCAGAAAGGCAAAGTTAGTGAGTAAGTTATCTGAAAATGTGGTATTTTTGGTGTTTATCTGTAAAAAGTCAACTTAAACTCATGATTCACAGGTTTAATCTTTATATAGATACATTGTTTTGTAATAGAGATAGACCCATATCGGTTGGCCAGTATATCGGATCAATGTTTGGACTTTTTAGCCTCGGCTATCGGCCTTAAATCTTCTGTCCCCCTTCTGTCCACAGTGTGTAACTGCGACCTGGCGCGCTCGGGCTTCTTCCAGAAGAAGGGCGAGTACATTTGCACAGCAGATTACCAGCGTCTGTACGGGACGCGCTGTGACCGCTGTGACGGCTTCATCACCGGAGAGGTCGTGTCTGCCCTGGGACGAACCTACCACCCCAAGTGCTTCGTCTGTAGTGTCTGCAGGTAAACGCCAAAACATACGGCAGCTGTTAAAATACATGCACATACTGGAAACAAGACAATAGAGACTTGAACTCTCTCTGTGGCCGCATCGTGAGCCAAGGACTGTAGCACGTATGCTAATGTTCATTGATTATAGCACGTATGCTAATGATCGTTTGAGAGGGAAAACTGCAGTTCTTGTTGCCATGTTGTTACATAATTACTAGCCTTACATTCCAGCTTTGTCTGAGTTTCATTCAGATAAGCTACAACTTTTCTCACCTCTATTTAACAGTACTGAGTTCTTCACCTGTTGTCGGGCAAATCCTGACTGATATGTGTTTTTTATACAGATTGATATCAGTCTGGTCCTCCGCCGTGTCTTAAGCCCAGTCAAACGTGATCGTCCAATCAGATCTGTTTATTTCAGTGACTCAAGTGAAACGAAGGAGCTCATTGGTCACCTGTGATTAACAGAGTTTACTCTTCGCTCATTGATTCTGCAGAAATCCGCCATGTTTTTCAGCCCATGTGATATTTTTTTCTTTTATTATTTCCCATATGGACGGACCATGCATGTCCCCGATTGGCTAATCCACCTGTCAGTCGCACTTCAGAAAGTATTGACGTGTGTGTTCTGGATGCCAGGGAACTTCACCTGTTCATCTGGCAAAAGTCAGACATTTTTAGAGGGATTTATATTTTCAAACCTATATTTGTTCTTCTTATATCCCATTATGTCTTGGTATGACACAGACTGTGTGTTTCGCTGATTGGTTAATCCGCTTCAATCTCTCCCCTTTCAAATCGTGATGCACTGATCTGGCGCTTTCACTTCTGATACCGACTCTATAGCTTTAAGTATCTGCCGATTCCCGATATCAACCGATACCAGAGACTGAAAACAGCATTTATTTCATTAAAAAAAAAGAAAGAAAGAAAACAAGCTCATCCAAATGTGTTATGTAGATGTTATCCCTCAAGTAACGACAGAACAACTTTGTAATAAAAATTCAAACATTCTGAGACTTTCTGGACCAGTTATGACCAGTAAATATTACACTAGTTTATATGTCCAAACAGTATATCGACTGAACCAATATTTGGAAGCCGATATCTGATACCAGTATCATCTCGTGCATCCCTACTTTCCAAATCGAAGTTTGAGACAAAAATCCTCAGGTTTTTTTTATAAAGTTGGACAAAACGTAACTGTCATATATCAGTTGCTTGTATATAAATAAAGCAGCTATGTCCATTTAGATATACAGTCTATGAGAGAAAACTGTACTTTTTTTCCCACTCTCATTGGAAAATAAGACATTTCTGTAGTATTCATGACACAACCAGAAGTTTTTCAGTTTTGAGACTCTGAGCTTTTGTAACTGCCTATAATCCATTCCCTGTAGACTCCTTCATCTGACAGTCCTGTGTAATTGCAAACAAGGGATTAATTGTGAAAGTGAATGAAAGAATATCTTGTTTTGTATGTATCTGTTGTGAGTCATGGCTCTGCCTCATGATCACGCAGCACTGCTCAAACTGACGCAACAACGTAGAAATAAAAACACTCCCCTGCAGCTCCTTGTACTCACATTAAAGACCCCGTACCTGCCTGGCTCCTGTGTGTTCATTAATACCACACACGGCGTTGTCACCTGATTACCTGCACTTTTGTTCGTTCTGTGCAGAGAGCGCAGAGGAGTTTCACGCTGTTAGCCTGAGTAAAACTAGGCCATCTCTCCTCTGACCTCCACAAGCTCATGTTAAGCAACAAACTAAGACGCCCCCAGTGAAACCACATTTACATTTTGACTTAGCTGTTTGCAAATAATATTTAAACCATAGACTGTATAAAGAAGTGGACAAAATGAGTGTGACGTCACCCACAGCGTTCGGCTCCAGTCAAATGAAGCTCATTGAGGCTAGAGCAGTTAAAGGGGCCAATTTGGAGCCCAGTTCCATATTTGGAATTCCGACCGCGAGTATCATAGCAACAAAAGAGCCAATCCAGAGCAAGACTGTTCCCGCACCGCTGGTTTAGCAGGGAGCGAACGCTTAGCAACGCTGTCAATCAAACCTGTTGCTAACATTAGCGGGAGCAAACTCGGGGAAAGAAGGCACCTGATTTGTCTGTATTAATGTTCATATCTTGATGTACGGACACAATAGCGAAATAAAAATCATGTAGAGCAGGTTAATACAAACATTTTAAGACCAAAATGACGAGTCTGACAGCAGCAGTTACAGAGAGAGGGGCCACTGTTTTTCAATAGAAAGTGAATTAGAGTCAGTGGAGTCAGAAGTGCGCCAATGTTCACTTCCTTTGGAACGCGGCGGCTAACAGGTTAGCTATGTTCATTTATATACACTGTCTATGATTTAAACATCAGGGTCTTTTTAGTGAATGGATACAATCTTTTACACAATAATAGGATCTCATAGGATCATTAAAAATCAAAACCCAGAAATTAATCGATAGTAAAATGAGTGTTGAAACTAGATCATGTCTGCACACTGTGGATCCTCTTTATTTGAGGGAGTTACTGCAGCCCTATACTCCACCCAGAGCCCTGAGGTCAGCTGACCAGCTCAAGACCAGAGGTGACAGAGCCTTTTCTGTGGCAGTGCCCAGACTATGGAACAGCGCCCTCTGCCTGTCAGATCCAGTTTAAAACTAGACTGAAAACCCACCTCTTCTCCCTGGCATTTAACACTAGACAGTATATACAGGTGTTTTATTGTTCTTTTTCTATGTATCATGTGTCTGTATATTTGTTTTTTGTTGACTTTTATGTGAAGCACTTTGGTTCAGCTCAAGTTGTACATAAATATAAAAAACAATGGAACTTTCCTGAAATGTTAAAGAACGTTCTTGATCTTGATCAGACCGAACGAGCATTTGAAATAAAGTGCTTTTGTTTCTGTTCAAATTTCCATCAGAACCAGTTTTATTCCCATTGTCAGTGAACAAAATTAAACAAAGCATCGTAATATAAACTATGACAAAATAAAAATAAAGGCATGCAATCAAATAGGGTGAATAACAATAGCATTTTATACAGTATGTTTTAAATCTGTATATCTATGTTCCCATCACTGAGGTAATGTCCTTTTCTGCTCCAAAATCACTCTCACTCCTGATGAGATCGGCTTTTCCTGCTAATGTTCCCAAAATGAGATGGTGATCAAAGAGGTGTGGAAAGAGGGGCCTAAGCTCAGGCTAAAAATAACTTCTGACTCAAGACTGGCCAGTTATCCAAAATGCATTCACTATTTAAACAAGCTAAGATGTTTAAGACCAGAGCGTGACCATAGACTGTATAAAGAAGTGGACTAAGTGAGTGTGATGTCTTCCTGATGTCTTGGCTGATTTCTTTTGACTTTCCCATGATGTTACACAAAGAAGCAGTGTGTTTCAGGTGCCTTCAAACACATCTACAGGTGTGTCTCTAATTAACTCAAATGCTGTCAATAAACCAATCAGAAGCTTCCAAAGACATGACATCAACACCTGGGTTTCTCCAAATTGTTTAAAAGCATAGTAATGTTACTGTATGTGAACTTCTGACTTTGAAGAAATTGTCTAAAAAAATCATTCTCTCGTTATTCTGGCATTTAGCAAATAGAAATAATTTTGTTAATCCTACTTGACCTAAAACAGGGAAAGTTTAGTCTGATTTCATGTCAGACAGTGAGAAAAAAAAAGTATATGTATGTTTTTATATAGTGTATTACTGTAATTGGGGCTATTTTATTTGAAAACATTGCCACGTTGCTAACTTTTCTTAGGAAAGATTTCAACTGAAGTAAATGTTTTGCCTTAACACAGATGGTTTGGTCTCATTCTCCCGGAGAGTCAGTGTCATTAAGAAAACAGCGAAATTTTGCCACGAGCCAACAGAGCTCACAGCAATGTAAACTCATGTAAACTGTTGAACTTTTAGGGTCTGCCGCCAGCTCTGTCTGAGAGGAGTCTAGTTTTCTCTAAAATCTCTTAAAATTTGAAGCGGGATTAATGTTACAACTACATTTCTTGATATTTTAAAGGGCCCAAATTAGCCTGTTTTCTGATCTCTGTTCTAATGTTGTTTCCTCATCACAAACAGACCTCGAGTTGTGTTGTGTTTCATTCACACACATTTAACACACAGACCCTGCATATATAGTTCTTCTCTCAAACTGAAAACACTCTGTTCCACCTTGTGATGTCATGTGGTAATACAGGAAGTGCTCCGCTGTGTTTTTAAACTCCATACACCTTCACTCGAATCATTTGGATGATTTCAGCTCTGGAATTGCCAAACTCTACTGAACTAGAGCTGTTATGAGCAGTCAGATCCATTGACCCACAGGTTGGCGGTGCGATTCCGGCTCCCACAAATGACTGCTGTTGTTGTGTCCTTGGGCAAGACACTTAACCCACCTCACCCCCAGTCTGCGTGACCGTATCCTTCCACCCAATGTAAAAAAACGCACATTCGGTGAAGTGCCTGAGTGAACGTGTTCCTGCTTGTGCTGTGTTACTAACATCTCTTGACAAGGCAAAGATCTAATGCTCCTCTGATCTTTAGTTGTTGTGATAGACTCAAGCAAACCAAACCAAGTGAAAAAAGATGGAAGTGTTCCTATGATTTCTGCTCATTTTGACCTCACCTCTGTTTCCCCTCTTGTAGGCCTGTTTTGTTGTATTTAAATCAGACCTATTCTGCAAAATGGACTTTTCAGAGCTTTTAACCATGTTCTAGTTGTTTCCTTCTCGCTGACCCTCTGAAGTTGTTTTTGGAGTGATTCATGTTTGAGTCATCTTTAATTGCTTATTTTCAAGATGCCATTTATGCCAATCTACGCCCATTTCCCCCTCCACCGGTACGCCCCCACTGTGATGTACGCGCTTCATTCTCTAGTTTTATTTTGCTGTGATACTCGTAGGATTCGGCAGCGTCGCGTAGTCATTGTCCCAGTACAGATATATTGTATCTGAGGCCAAATAAGTCCACTGAGTACTATCAGCATTTAATTATAAAGCGTTTTATTGTCAGAGAATCAGGAAGTGTGCTGTTAGCATGATAGTTGTTGTTAGCATTACTGTGAGGGCAAACTCCGCTCTGGCCTCTGGAAGTTTGGAAAATTGCTTATAAAAACATTGCAGTGAATAATTAGGATGCTCAAAATGCGTAAGGTAAGTCAGGAATAACTTTGGATAATTTTGGGACAAATGAAAAAAAATGAGCTGCTTGCTAGTGTGAAATGGAGCTATCCATAGGGGGCGCTGACAGCATGCTGCGCTAAGTTGTGATGGCGTTTATGGTGAAGTCAACTCCCATTGGGCGCCGCGGGTGTCAGAGATTATAACTATAGAGCAGACAAAAGAACAATAGGGCTGATTTAAGTGAATGTGAGGTGGGAGAATGGATAATATTACAATTGATGTTTTGGAGCTATACAACATTAGAATATCAAGTTTATCATCTATAATTTGAAATTTTCAAAACTGCCTCAAAAAGAGACAGAAATGTTGTGTAAGAGTATAGAGTGATAATTCTGCATGTTTGTGGTTAGTTTATGATCCATTCACGTTTTGTGCCAGACTTGAACCTCGATCAAGACATTTACAGGTTTTAACCATAGACTGTATATATAAATGGACATATCTAACCTGCCGCCACGTTCCAAATAGAAAGTGATCGTGGGCTGTGCTTCTGGCTCCATCGTCTCTGGCTCCAATTCACTTTACATTGATAAACTGTGGCTCCTCTCTCTGTAACTGCTGCTGTCAGACTCGTCATTTTGGTCTTAAAATGTTCGTATTAACCCGCTCTACATGATCCTGGTGTTTTTATTTCACTATTGTGTCTGTAAATCAAGATATGAACATTAATAACAGACGAATCAGGCGCCTTCTTTCCCTGAGGTAGCTAGCATTAGCAACAGGTTTGATTAACAGTGTTGCTAAGCGCCCGTTCCATGCTAAACCAGCGGTGTGGACGGGAAGGAGCGTTACCTTCAACAGCCTTGCTCCAGATTGGCTCTTTGGTTGCTATGATACTCACGGTCGGAATTCCAAATATGGAACTGAGCTCCAAATTGGCCCCTATAACTGCTCTAGCCTTGATAAGCTTCATTTGACTGGAGCCAAACGCTGTGGGTGACGTCACACTCACTTAGTCCACTTCTTTATACAGTCTAAGGGGTTAACGCAGTTTAAGACTAGGACTGAAAACCCACCTCTTCTCCCTGGCATTTAATACTAGACAGGATATACAGGTGTTTTATTGTTCTTTTTCTATGTATGGCGTTGTCTGTATATTTGTTTTTTGTTGACTTTTATGTGAAGCACTTTGTTCAGCTCAAGTTGTTCTAAATGTGCTATGGAAAAAGCTTGAATCGCATTGAATTAAACTGAATTTTTAGGCAGGCACATTTTTATATTGTGAAAATATTGTCTGATTATGATTTTTAAAAATAAAAAACTACATCTATTTCATTTTTGTCCGTATCGTCCAGCCCTCGTGCAGCGCTTGTACCTCCCCCTGTTACCTCCCTGTTCCATATCTCTGTCCATAGATGCTGTGCTTGTGCTGAGTGTGAGCTCGGCTGGAGACCGGAGCCTCCCTCTGGGTCCGGCCTCTGTCTGCAGGAGGTGATGGGGGAGGAGAGGGATTATTTCCGTCTGTGTCGGGCCTTTTAGCTCCACATTCACTCACAAGCTCCTCCAGCATCGTGTGATCAGCTTCATGTCACAGTTGTGTTTTGGGCTGTCAGGTTCAGTTCATATTGTGTCTTAGCATTTTGTTCTTGTTATATATATATATTTTTTTTTAAAGGGCCCATTTTAGGCTATTTTCTGATGGTCTAATGTTGTTTCCTCATCACAAACAGACCTGGAGTTGTGTTTTGTTTCATTCACACATGTTTAACACACAAATCCTCCATATTTCGGCTGAGTTCTCCTCTCAAACAGTTCCACCTTGTGATGTAATGTGGTAATACAGGAAGTGCTCCACTGTGTTTTTAAAATCCAACTAATTAATCATTGTTACCCGTTACTTTTCCCCCAAAGTGACTGTTACTGTATAAAGTAACGATTTAGTTTAAAAAAAAAATGTGTAAATGTGTAAAACCAGATGTGAACCGCCAAATATATATTAGATTATTAGATTAGCTGCACGATAAGTAGTGTGAGCAGAAGGCTGTGTCCACTATCGCATCGCTGACGTCTTTTTAGCGATCTGTAAACTCCAGCCGAAAACATGTCACTCCCACTGTAGTCGTCTGTTTGTTCTCCCATCACAAAGAGTCGCCAATAACAAGGTTTATCCATAAAATCCACAAGAACCAGCACACTTCCTCATGTGTGTCGAAAACAGTGAGTATTCGACCGTGTGCCAGCGCAAAACCAATGAGCAATGCTTCCGATTGGTCACCTTTACAGTCAATATCTGTTTTAGCAAATCACTGTCTCTAATCCCTCGTCTCGGTCTTGTTTATTTCCCAAAACAAAGGGAAAACTTTGCAGCTCCTCTGAATGAGACGAGAGAGCTGAGTCTGATCGCTGACCTGCCGAGACTCAGTAAAATAACGAGCCCCGTCACACTGACATCAACTATAAAGAGTAAATAGTTAAATTATTCGTTACTGGTAAAAAATAACGCCGTTAGTAATGTCATTATACTTAAATGGCATTTTTCCCAACACTGCTAAAGGGTAGTTGTTAACTTAAAAACTACCACTATATGACATCACAAGGTGGAACAGAGCATTTTGAGCCCTGGAGATGTAGACAGACTAATAACAAAGTGTTACTCAAACATGTGTGAATGAAACAAAACACAACTCCGGGTCTGTTTTTGAGGAGGTAACAACATTATAACATCTCTTAACGCTCACAAGAGTCCATTTTGTGTAATAAGGGACCTTTAAAGGCCACAAACATATTCTCAGTTGGAATCAGGCTCTACCATGTGTCTTTAAAGAAGATGGATTTTTTTTTAGATTTTACATTTTACTCATTATAAACTGCAGCATTTATTTAAACCAACATAACAATAGAAACATGCCCTTTGACCTGTTCGGTGGCATTCCACTGTAGCAACAGGTTTTTATTTTTGTGCATTCATTTTTGGGAAGGACCTGGAGTCTGAATTTCACACAATCATGACTCAGTTTAAGAATCCAGCCTGTATGAATCACTCAAATGACAAGTGTGAGTCAGACACTGATGAGAAGAAGCCATTATAACCTGGTTAAAACATAAAAGTCAGTTTTGCATAAGTACATTTTTAACATGGTTTGACAGGTCATGTCCTTTTGGATATTTCTGTATGTTAGGGCATCTGTATGTTAAGGCTTCATACAGCCCTGGAATTGCTAATTTCTACTGAACTAAAAAAAACTACTGCTACATGACATCACAAGGTGGAACAGAACATTTTGAGCTTTGGAGATGTAGACAGACTAATAATAAAGTGTTACTCAAACATGTGTGAATGAAACAAAACACAACTCCAGGTTTGTTTTTGAGGAGGTAACAACACTATAACATGGCTTAAAGCTCACAAGAGTCAAGTTTGTATAATATAGGACCTTTAAAGGCCACAAACATTCTCAGTTTGAACCAGGTTTCTGAGTGCTTTAGGTGCTTCTTCTTAACCTTTAACCCCCTCTCCAAACCATGACATGGGCACATAGACTGTATATATAAATGAACATAGCTAACCTGCTAGCCGCCGCGTTCCAAATAGGAAGTGATCATGGGCGCACTTCCGGCTCCATCGACTGGCTCCAATTCACTTCACGTAAAAAAACTGTGGCCCGTCTCTCTGTAACTGCTGCTGCTGGTCTTAAAATGTTCGTATTAACCCACTCTACATGATCCTGGGGTTTTTATTTCACTATTTTGTCTGTAACTCAAGATATGAACATTAATAAGAGACAAATCAGGCACCTTCTTTCGCTGAGGTCGCTCCCGCTAGTGTTAGCAACAGCTTTGATTGACTGCGTTGCTAAGCGCCTGCTCCCTGCTAAACCAGGCGGGAAGGGGCGTTACCTTCAACAGCTTCGCTCCAGATTGGCTCTTTGATATGATACTCATGCTCCGGCTTCCAAATATGGAACTCAGCTCCAAATTGGCCCCTATAACTGCTCTGGCCTCGATGAGCTTCATTTGACTGGAGCCGAACGCTGTGGGTGACGTTGCACTCACTTAGTCCACTTCTTTATACAATCTTTGCTTGGGCTGCATAAAAGCAGTGGGACAGAAGTAGTAAAGGTTTAGCAGAAAGGTGCAGTTAAAAGTCAGGCCGATCACACAGTGGCGTTAGCATCAGTATGCACTCTGCACTCTGCACACAGCCCTGCCTCACTAATACGGTTCTTTCTCAGGGCCGGAGCCAGCTTTTCTTTCAAAGTCTTTGGGCAGCG
>KN482240.1:5109-16255 GCA_000787095.1 Periophthalmodon schlosseri | reverse complement strand
CTCTGCCACCCGCCCTGCTGCCTGTGTGCCTGTGTGCGTGGGGTGTCCTGGGACAGTGGGCCGTGTGCAGGGGGGTGTTTCTGGTGCACCACACAGACTTCATATATGCTCTGTTTCATGTTCCCATTCCGCTCCACAGTCTGGCCCCAGGAGCCGTGTCAGACATCGAGGACATGCTTCTGGTTCCTTCTGTTTTTGCACATTTTGCTCATGTGACTAACCTACTGGGATTGTACTGTAAATGTGGGGTAAAGTGAAGCCGTGGTGGTCTGGGTGCAAGGACTGTATATATAAATGGACATAGCTAACCTGTTAGCCGCCGCGTTACAAATAGGAAGTGAGCAAGGGTGCACATCCTGCCCCATCGACTCCTCCCTCTCTCTGTAACTGCTGCTGTCAGACTCGTCATTTTGGTCTTAAAATATTCATATTAACCCGCTCTACATGATCCTGGGGTTTTTATTTTGCTATTGTGTCCGTAAATCAAAATATTAACATTAATAACAGACAAATCAGACGCCTTCTTTCCCTGAGGTCACTCCCGCTAGCGTTAGCAACAAGTTTGATTGACACCGTTGCTAAGCGCCCACTCCCTGCTAAACTAGTGGTGTGGGCAGGAAGGGGCGTTACCTTCAACAGCCTCACTCCGGATTGGCTCTTTGGTTGCTATGATACTCGTGGTCGGAATTCCAAATGTGGAACTCGGCTCCAAATTGGCCCCTATAACTGCTCTAGCCTCGATGAGCTTCATTTGACTGGAGCCGAACGCTGTGGGTGACGTCACACTCACTTAGTCCACTTCTTTATACAGTCTGTGATGAGGAGCACAGATGGTAGATAACATGAGCTGGTCCAAGTACTTAGAAGTTATTTTTTTATCAGTTTTGGTTGAACAAGTCTCTTAAATCTGGGCTTAGTCCTATTTTTGTTTTTGATAATAAATACTTGAGATAGCTGTTAAGTAAGTTAAAGTGTTTGTCCACTGGTCTGAAAGTTGGCAGTTCGAATCCCGCTCTCGACATAAACATCATTGGTTGAGCAGTCAGATCCACTGATCTACATGTTAGCGGTGTGATTCCAGCTCCCACAGATGAATGATGCCGTTGTGTCCTTGGGCAAGACACTTAACCCTCCTCGCCAGTATCTGTGTACACTGGTGTGTGAATGTGTGTGAATGTGTGAGTGGTTCCTTGATGTACAGCGCTTTCTAGTTCAGTTCTTCAATTCATTTTTTGTTCATGGCTTAGTCTCTTTTTTTGTTCCTCTTTTTATTTCACATAGTTACTGACATTTGGAAGGTATTTTCTGATCTCTGTTTTAATGTTGTTTCCTCCTCAAAAACAGACCTGGAGTTGTGTTTTGTTTCATTCACACATGTTTAACACTCAAACCCTGCATATTTAAGCTAAGTTCTTCTCTCAAACAGAAAACACTCTGTTCCACCCTGTGATGTCATGTGCTAATACAGGAAGTGCTCCCATGTGTTTTTAAACTTCATACACCTTCACTAGAATCATTTGGATCATTTCAGTTGTGGAATTGCCCATCTCGGCTGAACAAAGGTTAAAAAGTGGCTGTTAACTTGAAAACTACCGCTTCATGACATCACAAGGTGGAACAGAGCATTTTGAGCTTTAGAGATGTAGACAGACTAATAATAAAGTGTTACTCAAACATGTGTGAATGAAACAAAACACAACTACAGGTATATTTTTGAGGAGGTAACAACATTAGAACATGACTAAAAGCTCACATAAAAGCTCAATTTTTCATAATATAGGACCTTTAATATCATTATGACTTGGACAAAGATTTTTTTTTTTCTCCTTCTGCGGCGGTATGAATCATTTAAACCATTGGCGTATCTTGTGACGTCTCCGTAGCTGATAAAACACACCCCCGGCAAGTCTCTTCAGTGATCTCTTTTACCAGTGTGGGGTCGATGGTGGTCAGGTGCTTTACATTATGAAACATACGGCCAGCGTGACCTGCTCGTGGTGGGGGAGCCATTTGCAGATTGGCTCTCTCTGTGGAGCCACTGTTTATGATGGTAATTTATGTTGGGTCACACCTCTTTTTTTCATTCTCTCTCTTTTTTCTTTCCCACAGGCCGGAGGGAAGCACTACCACCCCACATGTGCCCGCTGTGCCCGCTGCAGCACCATGTTTAAAGAGGGAGAGGAGATGTATTTGACAGGTGAAACGCTACACCAAATCATGCCGTTAGCAGCGTGGATAAATGGATGGTGTCTGTTTAAAGGGCCCATATTACACTCTGTTCCGCCTCGTGATGTCATGTGGTAAAGCAGGAAGTGCTCCACTGTGTTTTTAAACTCCACACACCTTCACTAGAATCATTTCGCTGATTTCAGCTCAGGAATTGCTGATCTTTACTGGACAAAAGGTAAAAGGAACTGTTAACTTGAAAACTATCGCGTCATGACATCACAAGGTGGAACAGAGCATTTTGATCTTTGGAGATGTAGACAGGCACAAAACACAACTCCAGGTATGTTTTTGAGGAGGTAACAACATTATAACATGACTTAACACTCACAAAAGTCAGTTTTGTTTAATATAGGACCTTTAATAATATAATGAGCCGCAAAATGAAATGAAAAACTTTATAACTTTATATGTACAGATTCTGGTAATTCCAAACATAATTTACACTAAAATTTGAATGTTTTTGTTTTATCTAGAATGTTCCACAGTATAGCATTAAACTTATTTAGCTCCATGGGCCAAGTTTTAAATAATAAAACTGGATAGATATTGTCAGTATCTAGTTAGATATAGTTTTAGTATCAAATAGTATCTGATTTTTGATACTTTTGACAACCCTACTGTGGAACATACAAGGAAGCAAGCAGTATCATCTCTATGGAGACAAGCAGATGGCAAAAGTTACAAAGTGCACCTTTAGTTCCAAATAATGAGAGCTGAGATGTAATGAGATGTAAGAATATGTTTAATTCCAAACATAAATAACACTGCAGTTGTCCTTGTGCCAGTATAATGTGTTTACACTTGTTTTGCAGGCTCGGAGGTGTGGCACCCTTTATGCAAGCAGGCAGCCAGGGCAGAGAAAAGACTCAGGGTGTGTGCACAGAGTACATCAACACAAACAAATCCAACATGGGGCGCATCTAAAACAACACACTGTTTGTTCTCCTCCACAGCACAGGCGTCTGTCGGAGGCTTCCATCTCTCCGCCCGGCTCCTCCATCGGCTCTCCCAGTAGAGTTATATGTGTAAGTAACCTATTACCCAGCGGTCTTCAGTCACCTTCAGGGGTAAGCACAAAAGACCCCCACCCATCCTCCGTTTCTGGCTCCCTCCCTCCGCACCCTGTTTACCCCCCTCCCTCCCGGAGCAGTAACACAAGCAGCACCCCGAGGCTTGGCTGGTTCAGCACTGGCCCGTCTCCACTGGCCTGTTCGCTGTAGCTTTCTGTGTCACCGCTTACGGCTGTGTTTGTGTCTGTTTCACCTTGCACTCGGCTTTGTGCATAGGAAATCAATACATGTCAATTACAAAGGCTTTAGTAAACAGAAAAAAGTTAGCAGGTTTTTTAATTTTTATATGTAAACTAGAAAGAAATCTCTCTTGAAAGGATTCAAAAAATAAGGCTAGAGCATAGACTGTATATACAAGTGGACATAGCCAACGCGCTAGCTGCCGCGTTCCAAATAGGAAGTGAGCATGGGCGCGCTTCCGGCACGACTCAGACTCTCATTTTGGTTTCCGGCATGACTCAGACTCGTCATTTTGGTCTTAAAATGTTCATATTAACCCGCTCTGCATGATCCTGCCGTTTTTATTTCACTATTGTGTTTGTAAATCAAGATATGAACATTAATAACGGACAAATCAGGCGCCTTCTTACCCCAAGGTTGCTCCCGGTAGCGTTAGCAACAGGTTTGATTGACAGCGTTGCTAAGCACCTGCTCCCTGCTAAACCAGGCGGGAAGGGGCGTTACCTTCAACAGCCTCGCTCTGGATTGGCTCTTTGGTTGCTATGATACTCGTGGTCGGAATTCCAAACATGGAACTTGGCTCCAAATTGGCCCCTATAACTGCTCTACCCTCGATGAGCTTCTTTTGACTGGAGCCGAACGCTGTGGGTGACGTCACACTCACTTAGTCCACTTCTTTATACAGTCTATGGACTGCAGTAAAGATAGACTTATATCACATAGATGGTCACAGTCACTCAACTCTAACCAGTCCCGAGCTTGAATACATAGATAAAATAGTTTTTTTTTAGGATGGGCATCTGGTATAAAACCGATATAGACGCCATTATATAAAAGCTGTTTGTACTCATTTCAATGCATTAATCATACTGAACTTTTCCAGATGCTCAAACCTGTTTTACAATCACACGTTTAAAATATAAAATATGGTATTGAAGACTCTGGTTTTCCTAAAGACATTGGCAGAAGTAGAAAAGAAAGAATAAAAAGTGTTGATTCATTGTCTGAACTGGACAATCACAAAAATCATACTGTTCAAATTAAAATCATGAATTAGTCATCTGCCCCAGTGCACTCAACCATCAGATTTAACCAAGATACAGGGAACATGCTATGAAGTAAACCAGATGTATACCAGTGGTGGAACATAACGAAGTACAAGTAGTAAAGTACTGTACTTAAGTGTACATTTCAGGTATCTGTACTTTACTTAAGTACATTTTGCAATGTACGTATAATTTTTACTTTTACTTCACTACATTTGAGAGCAGTATCTCTCAAATGTAGTGAAGTACTTTCTACTCCACTACATTTTTGAACAGGACTGAAAAGTAAAAGTATTTTTATTATTGTCTGAGACCTGCTGAAAAGGCTGAGGGTTTATTTTTAACACGTTCATAATTTGAGCAAAACAAAAATATACAAACAAAAACAGATTGAAAAAAAACGATCAATTCAGTTGTTTCTGTTGAACAAAATTCAGCTCAAATCTTTATCAAAATCACTACATTTGAAGCTTTATAAAACTCAAAATCTGTGTGAAATACTTTAACTCTTTACTCTTTAAGTCCATTTTTAAACGGGTACTTTAATACTTTTGCTTAAGTAGATTTAGTCCATTTTTAAACGGGAACTTTAATACTTTTGCTTAAGTAGATTTTTTTCATGTGATACTTTTTTTTTGCTCCAGTATCTGTACTTTAACTTAAGTAACAGAACTGAGTACTTCTTCCACCACTGTCATATACCAGGTTAAAATCCATCAGATAAAACGTTACGAGACCTATGACACAATAGTGGTGAATCATAAGTAAAGTAATATCTTATATAACAAGGACATGTGTAGAATCCAGCCGCATGTTCCTCACTCGTTCATAGCCTTGTTCAAACAGACCTAAGTGCTGGTGTTTGCCTGTGTCTTGTCGGAGCTGCTCTGCATGTAAGCAACTCCCTCCCGCTCCGCTCGCGTTCTACAATCAATGACCTTTCTCTCTGAGGTGATGGATGAGAGTAAAACGCTGCGTAAGCGTTAGCCTGGCCGCCCGTACTGTCTGCTCTCTGCTCCTGTCTTCTCCATGTTAGTCTTATGAAGGTCGACTTCCTCCTCTGCTGCTGTGTGTTGGAGCGTGTAGCGTCAGTGTGCATGCTGTTCTTCAGATGTGTGCTTTTTCAGAGGTTTTCAATCCTCCAGGTCTCATTCTGTACCAGTGCTGCATTCAAGTGCTCCTGTGCACGGGTTTCAGAGTGATGTAAAACAAGGATCGTCGCCATAGCAATTAACAGCAACAAAACGAAATGATCTATGTTTTGATTGGTGAAAAAATGGTATAACAGAAACCTATGAGTATAAATTGGAAAAGCATTACTACCATAGACTGTATATATAAATGGACATAGCTAACATGCTAGCCACCATGTTCCAAATAGGAAGTGATCATGGGCGCACTTCCGGCTCCATCGACTGGCTCCAATTCACTTTCTATTGAAAAACTGTGGCCTCTCTCTCTGTAACTGCTCCTGTCAGACTCATCTTTTTGGTCTGATTGACAACGTTGCTAAGCACCTGCTCTCTGCTAAACCAGCGGTGTGGGCGGGAAGGGGCGTTACCTTCAACAGCCTCGCTCTCGATTGGCTCTTTGGTTGCTATGATACTCATGGTCGGAATTCCAATTGTGGAACTCAGCTCCAAATTGGCCCCTATAACTGCTTTAGCCTCGATGAGCTTCAATTCACTGGAGCCGAACGCTGTGGGTGACGTCACACTCACTCAGTCCACTTCTTTATACAGTCTATGATTCCAGCAAGTGCTTTCAATTGTTTCAGACGACATCACAACATTCTATGGGCCAATAATATTTAATACAAACGGGGGACAGCTAAAATAAATATTGTTAAAATGCAGATTTCTGTTGTAACACAGTGAGTTCCAGGGTCTAGTTAATAATAGAAATGATCAGGTTCAACATTTGTGAATTAACTTTTGGATCTTTCATGGCAAAATACAATGTAATCAATAGGGAAAACTGCCTCTTGCGCCCCCTTCTGGGAGTATCACACTCTAGAATCTGAAGCCCAGCCTTCATGTTTTTTCATAGACCTAAGTGAATAAGGCCACAACTGCACAGAATCTGTTCTTTGAGCATTCAAAAGACTCACACAAATCTGCAGTTTTTGTGGGTGGACATACTGGGCTTTTGTTCTGATAAAATGATTGGTTATTTCAGATTCTAGAATGTGATGATGTCATGCTCCCAGATGGGGGCGCAAGAGCCAGTTTTCCCTATTGATCACATTGTACTTTGTCATGAAATATCCAAAAGGTAAATTTACAACTGTTGAACCTGATCATTTCTATTAATGAGTAAACCCAAGAACTCGCTGTATTATAACAGAAATCTGCATTTTAACAATATTCATTTTAGCTGCCCCCATCTGTGTTGAATACGATTGGCCTATAGAATGTTGTGGTGCCACCTGAAACAGTTTAAAGTGAAATTGCTCAAAATCTTCACCTTGGGGTTTTCGAGGCTGCACATGTGGGTATAAATACATTGAGATGTCTGCTGAGCATAGATCACAAATGTCTAAAGCAGCATAAATCTTTTTAATGCCTCAAATAAAACTCATCTAAAGTCATAAAACTGTCAGAGACGCTCCACTAGTCAGTTCAAGTCAGAATGTTGTAGATGCCGTTTCTGCCTGTATCAGCATTTTCCTCCTCTCTGCGAGCACCTGAATGCACCACGCCATGCTGTGTTCTGTTTATGTGGTCTGTAGGTCTGTCACGATAACACATTTGCAAGTTTGATATATTGCTTTGAAAACAACTAAATGAAACTAGGTGCTGTTTTTCTAATAATGACTGAAGAAGGGAGAAGAACATCTGATTCGGATGCTCTGATGAGTTGCATCTGGAGTCAAACTATAAAAAGGGTTAGCCACGCAGTCCAAAATGAAACATAATAGCTAGAAAACCACAAAGTTATGAACATGCCAAGGGACAGAATGCTAACTATGAAACAGATGGGGCAAATATGGTAAATATGGTTTGCAACAATAAGCATTTGGTTGATTAAAGGTCCTATATGACACAAAATGGACTCTTGTGAGCTTTTAGCCATGTTAGCATGTTGTTACCTCCTCAAAAACACACCTATAGTTGTGTTTTGTTTCATTCACACATGTTTGAGTAACCCTTTATTATTAGTCTGTCTACACCTCCAAAGCTCAAAACGCTCTGCTCCACCTTATGATGTCACGAAATGGTAGTTTTCAAGTTAACAGCTTCTTTTACCTTTAGTTCAGTAGAGATTGGAAACTCCAGGGTCGAAATGATCCAAATGATTCTAGTGAAGGTGTATGGAGTTTAAAAACACAGTGGAGCACTTCCTGTATTACCATGTGACATCACAAGGTGGAACAGAGTGTTTTCAGTTTGAGAGAAGAACTCTGTCCTAAATATGCAGGGTTTGTGCGTTAAACATGTGTGAATGAAACAAAACACAACTCCAGGTCTGTTTGTGATGAGGAAACAACATTAGAACAGAGATCAGAGAATAGTTATAGTTAGTAATATTACTTTATGATAGAAATGGACTCCAAATAATCATTGATAAGTTGATGTAGTCGTAGTAGTAGTAGTCATAGTAGTAGTAGTAGTTATCGTGACAGGCCTAACTGTGTGTCTCTGTGTGTGTTTTTGCTGTGGTGTTCTGTGTCCTCTCTCCAGGCCAGAGTGGAGAATGACTTCCTAGCTTATAAGGACCTAGCCGCCCTCCCCAGGGTCAAGGCCATTTACGAGGTCCAAGCGCCTGACCTCATTTGCTCGTCCTCTTACCAGCCCTACCACAGATACGCCTCCGATGAGAGGCTAGACACTTACAGCTATGGGGAGGTACATTCAAAGCACACTCCTGGACTCAAAAAGACCTACACTGCCCTTTAAAGTACAGGCAGAATTAAAGCGGAACTGAGTAACTCTTAACTTTAAAGAAGAACTGTGTCATTTACTGGTGAGGGGTCCGCCACCCGCTTATGTTCATTGAAATGCTGTTGTTTTGCCTGGAATGTTCCACAGTATCACATTAAACTTATATCATCACCGTGGAGGCAAACAGGTGACACCATCTGACCAAGTTACAGGGCAGATCTGTTGAGAGGCGAGCCCCACTGACAGTAAGAATGAATGGTATTTAAGATGTTTTTAAGAAATGAAAAAGAAAAAAGAATTAAATGCAAGAGAGTTAAATTGCAATGCAGTCTCCATGGAGAAAAGCAAGTATGGACCTCCCCCACCAGACAAGTTACGCAGTGCATCTTTAATGGTTCTATATTACACAAAATTGACTCTTGTGAGCTTTAAGTCATGTTATAATGCTGCTACCTGCTCAAAAACATACCTGGAGTTGTGTTTTTTTTCATTCACACGTTTGAGTAATCCTGGATTATTAGGCTGTCGGCGTCCCCAAAACTCAAAACGCTCTAATCCACCTTGTGATGTCATGAAGTGGTAGTTTCCAACTTAACAGCTCCTTTTACCTTTAGTTCAGTTGAGATTGGCAATTCCAGGGCTGAAATTATCCAAATGATTTTAGTGAAGGTGTATGGAGTTTAAAAACAGTGGAGCACTTCCTGTATTAAAACATGACATCACAAGGTGGATTAGAGCGTTTTGAGTTTTGGGGACGCCGACAGCCTAAATATCCAGGGTTTGAGTGTTAAACATATGTGAATGAAACAAAACACAACTCCAGGTCTGTTTGTGATGAGGAAACAACATTAGAACAGAGATAATATGGGCCCTTTAAATCTGTCTCGCTATACGGTAAGTGAGCCTAGCAAACCTGATACTTTACTGAGAAAAATGAAAAAAGTTCCTCAGTTCCACTTTAAATACAAACTTTAAAGTCAATGTCGATTATGCCATGCTCCTTCTGTAAAGTTCAATCATGCTTCTGTCTTATTTCAGTGTTATATCTCGAGTTGGCATTTGGTTTTAAATGTTTAATTTCAAAAGGACTGCTCTGGTTCTGGTTCTGGTTCTGTAGGGCTCTGGTGTGTGATTACAAACCCAATGACATTTATCTGCTGCTGCTCAATTAACTGATTCATTATAGATCGTTTCCTCTTTGTCACGTCAACTCCGGCACCACATCCATCTGTGAAAGGTTAAAACTCAGAGTTAAGTCGTTATGGGGCTTTGTCTGGAAGATAAAAGTCCATCGTGAAGGCTTCAGGAAAGAAATGACAGGATCAAAACTGAGAAAAATGTTTTGTTTTGCATCTATATTATGTTTACATTTTAGGTTAAAGGGCCCATATTAAGCTATTTTCTGGTCTATGTTCTAATGTTGTTTCCTCATCACAAACAGACCTGGAGTTGTGTTTTGTTTCATTCACACATGTTTAACACACAAACCCTGCATATTTAGGCTGAGTTCTTCTCTCAAACTGAAAACACTCTGTTCCACCTTGTGATGTCATCATGTGGTAATACAGGAAGTGCTCCACTGTGTTTTTAAACTCCATACACCTAGAATCACTAGAATCATTTGGATGATTTCAGCCTTGGAATTGCTGATCTCTACTGAACAAAAGGTAAAAGGCAGTGGTTAACTTGAAAACTACCACTACATGACATCAAAAGGTGAAACAGACCATTTTGAGCTTTGGAGATGTAGACAGACTAATAATAAAAGATTACTTAAACATGTGTAAATGAAACAAAACACAACTCCAGGTATGTTTTTGAGGAGGTAACAACATTATAACATGGTTAAAGAGTCAGCTTTATGTAATATAGGACCTTTAACCTAATGCAGTTGAGGTTTTGGGTTTGGTTATTTTCAATAATCCTTATGACTGATTACAAACCAAAACTTAAAGCTGCCTTAAATCCATCCATCTTCTTACACTTATCCGGGGCCAGGTCACAGGGTCAGCAGTCTAAGCAGGGACTCTTAGACTTCCCTCACCCCAGACACTTCCTACAGCTCCTCCGGTGGGACCCCAAGGCATTCTCAGGCCAGCCGAGAGACATAGTCCCTTCAGCGTGTCCTGGGTCTTCCCTGGGGTCTCCTCTCGGTTGGACATGCCTGAAACACCTGCTTTAAATCAGTTACCAAAATCAGACGATATCATTGGTAAGACTGGTGTTTCCAATGACCTCAGCAACACGAGCCTTTAATGTTCTCGATGATGCTCTCCGTGCGGTACTTTTTTTCTTTCTATGACTTTGAATGATTGTAACTATGATGTATACAGAAAAAAGTAAATATTAACAATAATTTGGCAACCACTTGCAACCATAGACTGTATATATAAATGGACATAGCTAACCTGCTAGACGCTGCGTTTCAAGTAGTAAGTGATCATGGGCGCTTCCGGCTCCATCGACTTAGGCTCCAGTTCACTTTCTACTGAAAAAACGTCGCTCCTCTCTCTGTAACTGCTGCTGTCAGACTCGTCATTTTGGTCTTAAAGTGTTCGTATTAACCCACTTTACATGATCCTGATTTTTATTTCACTATTGTGTCCGTAAATCAAGATCTGAACATTATTAGCAGACAAATCAGGCGTCCCCAATGTCGCTCCTGTTAGCGTTAGCAACAGGTTTGATTGACAGTGTTGCTAAGCGCCTGCTCCCTGCTGAACAAAAAGGGCGGGCG
>KN482237.1:4590-15304 GCA_000787095.1 Periophthalmodon schlosseri | reverse complement strand
TAAATATTATTGGCCTATACAATATTGTGATTTTATCTGAAACTCAGCAATATTAAATTTTTATATCACTTGCTTGCTGGGGTAGATCAAACATAATGCTAGCCATACACCAAGGTAAAGTTTTTTATAGTAGAGGAGTTTCAATACCTTTCAGTAGAAAACGTATTGATATCGGTATTATATTGATATTGTGATACTTGCCTTAGAATTATTTGGTATCAGATTGGTGTTGCCTATATCTAGTTTGCACCAGTCTAAAAGTCTGCATGATGTTGGCAAGGACAAAACCATCTTGTTTGTCCTGTGAGTGTTTCAGTAAATTTGAGACGTTGCCGTTGTCTTGGAAACAGAGAGATAACAAGAATCAGAAGACGAAAATCAAAGTCCATTTATCTGAGAGCTGTTGTGGGTGATCACCTCAATAACAAAATCAGGCCAGTCCCAAAGCTATGACATTTTAAAACATTTAGCATTTTTTGATGAAGACAAAAAGGGGCACAACAAGGTACTGTACACCCCCAAAACAGATGCACAACAGATAAATGTTTGAGGTGCATCAAGCCTCTGTATAGGTCAAATAAAAATGTCTCTGTACTATAGGCTCATCATTTTCTGAAATGAGAAAAAGAAAAAAAATGTTTTGTTTTTTTTTCATTGCTTTCTAAATCTGTGAATTATTGTATGCAAAATACATAAGATAATCCTGACCAAGCAGGGTTTAAAATCTGGTTCCCCCAGCAGCATTGAAGGATGGGTCAAATGACAAATTCAGACAGGTGGATTTAAACTGTGAGTAGGACCTATGCATTTTGGGTTTTCTTGGAACTAGTTTGAGGTAGGTGGGTACTCATTTAAGAATCAATAAAAGAATTGTTATATTTTGTATGCTGAGCATTTAGTTAAATTTTAAACAAGAGCAAGATTTAATAAGTTTTAATGGTCAATGATCTGCTTGGGGCTTTTTAACGGAGGAGTCTACAGCCAATCTTCTGTCAGTAAGAGCATGTGATTTGGAGCAGAGTTCAGACTTTGGAGGAAGACGTTTGACTGTTTTTTGTCTTAAATGGCCCTTATTAAATGTTTGGATTGTTTAGGTTCAGGAAATTAATAGTGAAATACATTTTTTATTTGTTTTTAAAGCCACCTTAACTTTTTAGCCCCAAAATAGACTAAAATAAATTATGTTATTTTTATTACACTGAAAAACATAAAAACATCTCCACAAACCTGACTCTTGCCATGGAAATGTTGTTCCTTTATCTATAATATTCCACAGTATGGCATAAAATTCATCTCAATGAAGAATGTTCCAAAGTATGGTTTTATCATGCAGGTGATGTGCCACCTCCAGAAAGTTACATACTGTATCTTTAATAAATCATTCAACATTAGCTTTTTTTGTTTTGTTTTTTTTCTGATCATATTAAGCCTTACAAGCATCCTAATTATTTACTGTGTTGAGTTTATTATCTGCCCAGATAAAGCAGAAGGAAAGGAGTTTTTTATTATTATTTGCCGTGATGGTAAAGCTAACAACAACTAGCATGCTAACTCGCAATTCCTGATTAGCTGACAATCTTTTTCTAATTAGATGCAGACAGCACACAGCTGACTTATTTTACCTGTACTGTCTGTACTGATGCAAGACAAATTTTGCTCAAATGCATTAAATAAAATCAGGTACAAACCTTTGTCCTTGCAAAAGACTATTTAACTATCTGCTCTATTATGCTCCCACTAACTTTGGTTATGTTATGTGTATTGACTGATAATTTGTGAAGTTATTAGATGTTATTATATGTCTAGTCTGCTTCTCCCTTGCTCCAAAACAACATCTGGACCTTTTTAGCTCATTGGTTCTTTAGTGGTACCGATGTTACAGATGTTTTGAAGTAAACTGTCACATTTTCATTTTAATCGGCATGGTCACTAACCTGATTCATTCTCACTGATTTAGCCTCAACCACTAATAAAAAGTGTAATATTTGTGATATTTGTGTGGCTTGACTTGATAAATAAAGACATAAAAAAAAGAAAAAAGTTGAACCTTCAGTAAAACAGTTTTTCTGTGTCTTTTTGACAGGGAGTGAAGCCTGCCAGTTTTGACAAGGTCGCCATCCCAGAAGTGAAAGAAATCATTGAGGGCTGCATTAGGACAAACAAAGATGAGAGGTAAATATATACCCGCAGGAGTAAAATAAATCATATACCAATAGATCTTAAATAAGTAAATACATATTAAATCATATAAAATAAAAACATGTAATAGAAAATCCCTGTTTTAGATGATTGGTCATGTGGATCTGGATAGAAGATCAACTTCATATTTTTCGTAATATATTGCTTAAAAATAAAAAGCTGAAAGTTAACCTTAGTCTTACACAATATCCATTGTTATTGCACATTGTGTGAAGCATTGCATTTTGTTGCTTCCTAACTAAGCTATATGTATTATAATGCTTTTTAGGACACTCAAATGCTTTAGTAGAAGTCTAAGATACACTGTTCAGTTTCCTTTTTGTTAGCTAGCTTCTGTTGAGACAGACTGATGAAAATGCAACTGAGATTTTGCAACTCCAGCCACCAGAATCACACAGTCTACAAAACTCAAAGAGATAAGATAGAATATTACTTGAAATGTACATCGGTTTTGTGCTGATAGCAGAAATAAAGAGTGCTTGTAATCAAAATCAAAGATGAGGAGTGAGAGTTTGCTTTAATACTATTTAAGGTGTCTTGCCAAATGTGTCTTGCCAAAGGACACAAGAGCAGTATGTGTTAGCAGGGATCGACCTGCCAACCAATGTCTCTTGTACTCATACAATAGGAATACAAATCATCCAAACATTATTTACAGTGACTCTGCCTTTGTTCAAATTGTAATGTCATTTGTACATAACTGAATTAGCTTGTGTAATATCTGAAATGTCTAACTTGACGTCAACATGTTATTGCCTCCATCTCTCTGTGAGACCATTTCAGGACAGCAACCCATGGATCCTTATAACAAGCAAACTGAAAGACACTATGCCCACAATAGTTTTTCTCTACCTTCTAGAGTTGTCCAAAGTATCGAAAATCAGGTACTAATTGATACCAAAACGATTATTGAAACTAGATACTCATTTGAGCAGATATAATTACTAAAAATCACATTCACAGGACAGAAATGAACCTTTCTAAATAGCTTTAGAATGATCTTGATCTGTATCAGAACAAGTGTAAGACCTCATAGACAAGCATATGCCTATGGACCGCTGTGGAACATACCTGGACGACTGAGGGATTACACAGATAAAAAGCTACATAGTAATATAAAAGAAAGTACTACGATTTAATGTTGAAAATCACATTCAAGTGTTTTTTATTATCATCATGGTCTTGGAATCAGTATGGAATATCGAGTTTATTCCTTAGGAGGCCTGTCAAAATAATTACTGTATTGACTTATCCTTCAATATATGAAAATTGGAACAATATATTTTTAAGGTCAATATTTATCGTGTGTACTTTCTCTTTGCACTACTGGGAAAATTTTTGTTATTTTTTGACTATACGATAAGATTTAAGCCATAAGGTTGAATAAATAACTTCTATGACTCATTATGGATACAAACTAAGCACTTTTAACAATATTGTAGATTTAGAATATTTTTAATCCCGCTTTAGGGTAATGGTCTCACTGGGATAAATTAGTTTCAATATTATCATTTATAGTCTATATTTTCTTCATCAACTTATCGCACATCAAAATTTGTTATCGTGACTGGCCTATTCCTTAGTATCTATATCGAGTTTGAAATTGTAGTATCATGACAACAATACTGCCTTCTGAAGTAATTTTTTTTTTTTTTAACTTTATTTCCAGGTTAAATATAAAGATGGGGTACAAACACTATTTTTTTTTACCCTTATATAGGTTTTATAATAATAATAACCCTCATAGTAATAAGCTGAACCATGCATTCTTCCAGGAGGAAACCGGAGTTAGGGTTGAACTAGCCGAGGAGGATGATGGGGAAATGACTGCGATAAAACTGTGGCTGAGAATAGAAGACGCCAAAAAGCTAAAAGGTAAAAAACATTTAGATCTACTGTGCACTAGTCAAAACTACAAAATCAGTTTTAACCAACTATTATTTCAATGTGTTTTTATTTCCATAAAAAAACAAACAAAAAAAACCCCTCAGGCACTGTACCTGATTGTTAAAAATGTGAAAAACTGAACTAGTCATTTTAAACAGTACAAAGTTACTTACCTTGCGCATCCTGGGCATTCTTATTATTCTCCGCAATGAGCTTTTATTTTTGCTTTTCATAACTTTCAGCAATGACATGCTACTTGTTAGTAAGGCAAGGCAAGTTTATTTGTATAGCACAATTCGGAAACAAGGTGTACGAAAAGTGCTTTACAGAATAAGAAAGACATTAAAATCACAAACAAACTAAACATAAATAATCAACAGTCATCATAAAATTAACATTAAAGGAGCAAAGTGCAGAATAAAAACCTTTCAGTCATATGCACAGCTAAACAGAACTGTTTTGTGCCTGGACATTGTCAGAGTAGAAGCCTGTCTCACATCTTCAGGAAGATTGTTCTAGGTTTTAGCTGCAGAAAATTGAAATGCTGATTTCCCATGTTTAGTCCTGACTCTGGGCACCAACAGGAGGCCGGTCCCTGAAATCCCCAGAGTGCGAGATGGTTCATATGGCACTTACATGTCAGAGATGTACTTTGGTGCTAGGCCATGGAGAGACTTGTACACAAACAGGGCTGCTTTAAAGTCTATTCTCTGAGCCACAGGAAGCCAGTGCAGAGACCTGAACACAGGACTTATGTGCTCGTACTTCCTAGTTCTAGTTAGGACCTGAGCAACAGTGTTCTGGATGTACTGAAGCTGTCTTAACGCTCGTTTGGAGAGGCCAGTGAGCAGGCCATTACAGTACACAAATTCATGGATAAGTCTATCTAAGTCTGGTCTTGACAGTATACCTTTGATTTTTGCAATCTTTTTTAGATGCTAAAAAGCCGCAGATGTTATTGATTTGATGTGGCTGTTAAGGTGCAAGTCTGAGTCCATTATTACCCCAAGATTTCTAGCCTGATTTGAAGGTTTTAGAGAGAGAGTCTGGAGATGACTGCTGACACTTTCTCTATGTGTCTGTGGGCCAAAGACTATGACTTTAGTCTTGTCTGAGTTTAACAGGAGAAAGTTGTTTTGCATCCACACACTGATCTGTTGGATGCAGTGGTGGAGTGAATCCACTGGTCCATATTCACCTGCTGCCAGTAAGACATAGATCTGAGTGTCATATGCATAGTTGTGGTAGGACACATTATTGCTGCTTATTAACTGGCCTAATGGCAGCATGTAGAGATTGAACAACAGGGGTCCCAGGATCGACCCCTGGGGCACCCCACAGGTCAGGGACATTTTATCTGAGGCACATTTTCTAATTTAAACAAAGTACTCCCTGTTTTCTAGATAGGACTTGAACCAGTTTAAGTTTTTTCTCTGACAGTATCTTTGGGCTGCTTACCACTGGAAGTCACAGGGAGCGTCCATTGAAGTCCTTTTTCAGATTCTAAAACAAATATCCATGTTTATAGCTCATTAATTTGTTGTTGATAGTTCCAACAGCGTTCACAGAAAGAATTCCTTTGGTTTCTTCCCCCGGACATGTTGCTGGCTCGTCAGAAATTTAGTTAAAAAATGTAAAAATGGTTTAAAAGTCTTGGTTTACTTAAAAGAAAATCATAACTAAACAAATCTTCCAGCACTGGAAGAGGTAAAATGATTAAAAAGCAAAGTAAAGAAGGAAGCAGCAAGAGCAAGCAAGGTTTGCGTCTGCACTCTTCAGAAGCAGGAAGTGTTAGTTAGTAGCACACTTCCTGATTATTGGACATTAAAAAGTTTTGTGATTAGATGCAGACAGCACACAGTGGTCTTATTTTTGCCTAAAGAGCTGCTTTTACAATGTATCTGTATTTGAGCACAATTTGCTTTGCCTCAGTACATAGAAAAAATGGGTACAGCCACTTTACAGCTGAAACCAGAAGTGTGAACTCTACACAAAAAGGCAAAGACACTTTTTCTCACTGCCTGACATGAAACCTGACTAAACTTTTCCTGTTTTAGGTCAATTAGGATTACCAAATTTATTTCTATTTGTTAAATTCCAGAATAATGAGAGAAGGTTAGACATTTTTTCCATTACTTTCTTCAAAGTCAGAAGTTTACATACATTTCATTATTATTTGCCTTTAAACAGTATGTCTTGGGTTAAACGATTTGGATTTACATCCACAATCTTCTCACAATAGTTGGCAGGAATTTTGGCCCATTCCTCCTAACAGAACTGTTTTAACTGAGCCAGGTTTGTGGGCCGCCTTGCAGGTCTGACCAATAGAATTGAAGTCAGGGCTTTGTGATGGCCACTCCACTGACTTTGTTATCCTTAAGCTACTTTGTAACCAGTTTGACAGTATGCTTTGACAGTCCATTTGGAAGACATTTGCGCCCAAGCTTTAACTTCCTGGCTGATGTCTTGAGCTGTTGCTTCAGTATTTCCACATAACATTCTTTCCTCATGATGCCATCTATTTTGTGAAGTGCACCAGTCCCTCTTACAGCAAAACAACTCCACCACATAATACCGCCACCCCCTGTTTCACAGGTTGGGATGGTGTTCTCAGGCTTGCAAGCTTCCCCCTTTTTCATCCAAACATAACAATGCTCATTATGGCCAAACAGTTCAATTTTTGTTTCACAGGACATGTCTCCAGAAATTAAGGTCTTTATCCCTGTGTTCATTTACATACTATAATCTGGCTTTTTTATGTTTTTTTTGGAGTAATGGCTTCTTCCTGGCAGAGTGGCCTTTCAGCCCATGTTGGTACAGTACTCGTTTCTTTCTTTCCTCATGATGCCATCTATTTTGTGAAGTGCACCAGTCCCTCTTACAGCAAAACAACTCCACCACATAATACCGCCACCCCCGTGTTTCACAGTTGGGATGGTGTTCTCAGGCTTGCAAGCTTCCCCCTTTTTCATCCAAACATAACAATGCTCATTATGGCCAAACAGTTCAATTTTTGTTTCACAGGACATGTCTCCAGAAATTAAGGTCTTTATCCCTGTGTTCATTTACATACTATAATCTGGCTTTTTTATGTTTTTTTTGGAGTAATGGCTTCTTCCTGGCAGAGTGGCCTTTCAGCCCATGTTGGTACAGTACTCGTTTCTGTGGATAATGACACTCTTACCAGCTTCAGCCAGCATCTTCACAAGGTTTTTGCTTTTGTTCTTGGTTGAGAAGCACATGTTGGACCGAAGCATCTTCATCTCTGGGACACAGAACCCGCCTCCTTTCTGAGTGGTATGATGGCTGGACATGTCCATGGTGTTTATACTTGCGTATAATTGTTTGAACAGATGAACATGGCACCTTCAGGCATCTGGAAATTGCACCCAAGGATGAACCAGACTTGTGCAAGTCACAATTCTCTTCCTGCAAGGATGAACCAGACTTGTGCAAGTCCACAATTCTCTTCCTGATATCTTGGCTGATTTCTTTTGACTTTCCCATGATGTTACACAAAGAAGCAGTGTGTTTCAGGTGTGCCTTCAAATACATCCACTCTAATAATCTCTAATTAACTCAAATGTTGTCAATAAACCAATCAGAAGCTTCCAAAAACATGACATCATCATCTTGGTTTTCCCAAATTGTTTAAATGCATAGTAATCTTACTGTATGTAAACTTCAGACTTTGAAGAAAGTAATTTAGTAAATAGAAATAATTTTGATAATCCTAATTGACCTTAATACAGGAAAAGTTTAGTCTGATTTCATGTCACAGTGAGAAAAAAAGCATGTGTGTCTTCTGGTTTCAGCTGTAAGTGAGTAAGGTTGCATATGAAAAAGTGTTTTAAACTAGCAAATAGTTTAGACTTAGAGTAAAAATCATCTAAACACTATTAAAACTATGTAAAATAAGACAAATATTCTTAAGTCAAGGCACATTATCTTCTTCAAGTAGCCAGTAGTAGTAGTAGTCTCATTTGCAGTGTATTGACCTCCAATATCATATATTTGTGTTGATTGCAGGAAAATACAAAGATAATGAAGCCATTGAGTTTTTGTTTGATCTCAGCAAAGATGTTGCAGAAGATGTGGCCCAAGAAATGGTATGCAGACTGTTCTGTTTTTGTATCTTAAATAATAAGTGACTGCAATAAATGCAAGTTTATTTATAGTAAATCTGGTCTTGTGATTCAAAGAAATGTATTGTCATGTACACATTGAAAACATAGGGGACATCTTGCTTGTTTCCCTTGATAATAGACCATACAGAGCATGATACAAATTGCAGCCACTGAATATTTAAAAGTCTAATGACTAGGTATTATCCACTGGTACACTATATTTTGAAACATAATTTCATAAAAAAGTTAAAGTCATATTCCATCATGTTTATTTATTATTTTATTGATAATTTTATTTACACAATATTCATCTTGTTATATAATTATATATAACATTATGTATTATTTAGGTTGAGTCTGGCTACGTGGCAGAGGGTGACCATAAGACGATGGCCAAAGCGATCAAAGACCGTGTGTCCCTGATCCTGAGGAAGAGGGAGCAGAGACAGCTGGTGAGAGAGGAGCAGAAGAAGAGGAAACTCCAGGCAGAGCAACATCAACCACAGACTACCACCCCAGAGACCTCCAAGTCTGCTTACAACCAGGTCTGAGCCAAAGATTTACATTATAATTAAAGGCGCTGTAAGTGATTATTCTCTTAAAAATGTGAAGAAACTAGTTAATTTTAAACAACTTGCAGCAGTCCAAACTTATTCCTCACTTGGGCACTAGAGCGGTCATATCCATTGGCTCACAGGTTGGCAGTGCAATTGTATTGTTGTGTCCTTGGGCAAGGGTTTCTGCATACACTGGCATCAATATGTGAGTGATTCTTTGATTTAAAGTGCTTTGAGTGCCTTGAAGGAAGAGCGCTATATACATGTGAAAATTGACCATTTTATCATCTACTTTGTAAACACATTACCAGCATCATAATTATTCACCAAAATGAGTTTATAAGCGCTTGAGCGAAGTCACAGTAATGTAGTAATACGTTACTGCTGTCTGATAATATGGGGCCAGGTGAGGGGAGGGGGGAACAGGTTTCACATCTGCTATCTACTGGTAAAAAAATCAAATAAACTTACAGATGATAGTTTTAAAACCAAATTGTCAATACTAAAATTTAAAACTGGCTTGACTTGACAGACAGTAAGTTGTTAGTTTGTTTGTTTGTCCACAGCCCGAGACGGAGGACACAGAAGTGGAGCAGCAGCAGATTTATTATCAGCAGTCAGGCATCTCGCACACATGTAAGACTTGCTCCTACGTACATGAACAAATAAATGCATTCGCCACCTTATATTTAAAACCTTTTTCTGTTATAGAATAGAATAATAGTTAAGAGAAAGTTTAAATACCCCGTACATGTTATGTATTAAATAGCCACAAAATCACCACATTATCTATTAAAAGTAAACACTAGGAGTCATATGGTCTGTTTGTTCTAAAGATTTATATAGAGTATAAGATGCTTTTATGGCAAATAAAGTTTAAAACAAAGTTCTGCACTTATAATGGTAGGATCTCAGAATACAATAGTCTCCCAAGCAGCTTTCTTCAGCAATTAGATTTTGTCTTTAAAGTAGCACTAGGTAACTCTAAGTGGAGGATCTGCTCTGTTTACCTCCATGGAGATGTTATTGCTTTGCATGGAATGTTCCACAGTATGGCATTTAGCCTATAAGCAGGTGATGCTGCTGACTAAGTTACAGGTCAAATCTGTGGAGAGCCAACCCTGCTCACAGTAAGAATGCATTTTTATTTTGCAATAAAAACACTTGTAAGTGAATAAATGCAAGATCAGCTTAATGCCCTACTGTGAAACATTCCCAGCAAAGCTATTACATTGCCATTAAGACAAGCAGGTGGGCTATCCTTTAACTTAATTGTATTTTCTATGTTGCGTTTTACACCCACAGCTGAGATCGGAGGGGACAGTGGACAGGGCTCTTCTGTCTTCTCTGATGCTCCTCACGTTAGACCGCTGACCATGTCCTACAACTGCCCCCCCTCTGCCCAACCACCCTACTCCTCCACCCCTTCTACTGCCCCCCAACAGCACCCAGGATACCCCCAGCCCTCCCAGCCAATGGTGAGTACTGCCCCAACTGCCCCCTGTGTCATATCTGTGTGACATTATGCATGCCTCCATTAAATTTACACTGTCTTGGGCTTTGACGCATCTTTGAGAAGTGGATATTGTCACAGATGTGTTTGAAATTTGTTTTTTGAAGTTAGCCCTGCCTCCTGTCTGCAGTGAGGCAGTGCAGTGAGCAGTTTACAGTGTGTAGATATGAAGCTACAGTAGAAATGCATGCTATTGAATATTGGATATGATTGCTGCCAACTTTCAGAAGACAATGTAACAGGTATTACTTTTTGTAACCTATACCGTATATAAATTATATATAAATATAGTATTTTTTGGCATTTATTGTTGTCCTTGTAAGTACAGTGGTCAGTTTGCAGTGCTCACAAGTGTAGATATAAACAGATACAGTTGAAATGCATGCTAATGGATATTGGATATGGTTGCCACTAATTTTCAGATGACAATA
>KN482229.1:31376-46983 GCA_000787095.1 Periophthalmodon schlosseri | reverse complement strand
TAAATAAATAAATAATAATTAAAAAAATTTAAAAAAATAAAATTTGAATAATTAAAAACAAAGTGCTCTAGTTACCTTGATAATAAAAAAAAATAAAACCAAGTTGATTTAGAAATTGCTTTCACAGAAAATAGCATGCGAATTTATTAAAATCATTAAAAGTATAACGTTAACGCTGAAGCATGCAAGGAATAATTCAAAAATAATTCCTCTCAATAATATGGGGGGAAAATAACATCTTAATCCGCTGAAAAATGCGATGGTTAATTTCATAGTTGGTCGAGGAGACAAATTGTTTCTATGCGCAGAAATTGGCAGAGAGACGGCATTAGGAAATCATTATAGGAGCCGCAGCAGGAGAGCAGCTGCTTAAGACACTACGGATGTACAGCTGTGAGTGTGCATGTTTATCACTGTGACAATTTACATCAGATTTACCAGTTACAAGGCAATTATTCTTGTATTGAGCTCAATACTTATTTCACATTCCTGGGATAGTTTGATTATACTGAAATGCATCTGTATTGGGACTGTGGTATATGTGTGTGTTGGTGTTCATCACATTGTGGAGACTCAAATCATAAAAAAACAATAAAAACAATGACTTAGTTACCTTTTTGCTGTGTGGGGATTGGGTACCAGAAATCAGTCCTCATGAGATAAATCTTTAAGTATGACATTAACGGCATGCTTTGAAATTAAGAAATCGAGTTAATTAAAGGTGCACCATGCAACTTTTCTGGTGAGGGGTCCGCCACCCGCTTGGCATTAAACCTGTCTATCTCCATGGCGACAAACAGCTGATACATCAGGCCAGGTCTGTGGGAGGGACCCTGCTCACTGTAAGATGGCATGTTTTTCAAGGCATGTTTAATTCAATAAATGGAAAATGGATCAGTTTAATGCTATATTGTGAAACGTTCAAGATCAACCAAAAATATTTTCATAGAGACAAGCAGGTGGATTAAGATTATATCATTTATCTCCAGGAAATACATGAAAGTGAATGTAATCTAAACATACACCCAACTTGTGCACAGTTGTCTAGTTGGTGTGTGTGCAAATGTACCATGGTTGTAGTAATCTAGCAAAGTATTTATCTTTATAATGAAATCCCTCCATAAATCTTGATTTGATGTAGAAAACAACATTATGTAGAGGTTTGGGGCTTGTCTGTGTGCACATAAATATGCACTGGCTCTGTTCCTCTCTCTATCTTCTTTGCGAGCTGTGGCACTGGGAGAATACAAATGTCTAAAGGTACATGAGGTCAGGGAGTAGAGGGAGTAAATCTACATGGAAACAACTGCAAGAAAACAACGATAAAATACTGAGGTGAAGTGAGTGCACTGGAGGTGGTTTTAATGTAAGCAGATTTCTGTGACCTTTTGGAAGTGGACAAAATGTACAGTTGTAAAGCGCGCATATGTGGATACTTTGCAGTGGGGGTGTTCTGCATGGATGTCTATGGCAGAATGTTCAGCAGTTGCCATGGTGACATAATGCGCACATTAGCAAACACTGCCATGAAAAAGTCTTAAAACTCAAGAAAAAATACCAAATGGATTTAAACACACTTCACGATTATGATCCCGTTCATAGGTGTTTGATTTTCAACAAAAAAGGAGAGAGTGACTAACTGAAAAACGGTTGGCTAATGCTAGCTACATCTTGTGACTCTAATGTTATTGTAGAGGGTCATGTTTAACTGTACAAAATCAGCTCACCTGTCGTAGTTCCAGCTAAATCAGGTCTTTATAGTCAGATTGTGTTAAAACAAAATTCAGATGAAAGTCTAACTTGACCAACAGAGCTTCAGACAAAGCAGTGCCTCTAGTTAGCACACCCCCAGGGAATGTTGATGACATCAGCTGCAAAGCATCCAATGTGGTAGTTATAACTGGACACAGCTGTGCATTGTGGAACTTTTCAAGTGGTCTGCTACCTAATCCATAGAGAATGCTTGAATTTCACATGTGCTGCCCTCTGCTGGCAATACACAGGACTGAAGCATTTTGAAGTGAAGAATTTGCAGCATGGCTATTTCCAACATGACACTGAACAAAATGGTGTACAGTCTGGACCTAGTGTATCTTCAAGAAAGTACAAACATTCTAGTTGTATGTTTAATTAAAATCTCAACAACCTTATATTTAAAGCTCTAAATAGTCTGTTTAGTCCTTTTACATTTCATTTTACCACGGTAACTTTAAAGATGCACTGCGTAACTTTCCTTGTGGTGGTCTCCATGGAGAAGTCTTTGCTTTGCCTATGTTATACAGAACGGGATTAAATGTATCTATCTCCATGGGTATTTTTGAGCAATAAAAAGACTCAAAATGAAATAAATGACATGTTTAATTTCATGCAACATATTCTCCATGGAGACAAGCAGATGGCGTATCCTCCATCAGAAAAGTTACACAGTGCACCTTTAAACTATTCTCCTGACTTGGAATTATTCCAAAAAGCATATTGAAAACTACCAGCAGAGTTGACCCTGACTGCAAATGCCTTTAAACAGCGGTCTCTCTCTCTCCTCTGTACAGTTCTTAAATGGTACAAATTGGCCACTCATTGCTTTAAGACAACTGCAGCATTTTAATAGGGCCAAGGTGCACACTATTTTAGCGAGAAGGAAAATTATTTTTGCCAGAGAAAGAATGGCGTGATATTACAGTAAGTCTAAGGTGAGACTGAGACTGGAGCTTTCAGACAGTTGCCCTATAATGGATGCGATTCAGAGTCACATTTCCACCTGAAGAAGAATATGACATTCAGCATTTTCTACTGGTTAAATTAGCATGTTTCTGACATAGACTGTATAGAGAAGTGGACTACGGGAGTGTGACGTCACCCATAGCGTTCAGCTCCAGTCAAATGAAGCTCATCGAAGCTAGCGGTTATAAGGGACAATTTGGAGCCAAGTTCCGTATTTGCAATTCCGACCGCGAGTATCATAGCAACCAAAGAGCTTATGAGGGGCCGCTGTTGAAGGTAACGCCCCTTCCCGCCTGCACCGCTGGTTTAGCAGAGAGCGGGCGCTTAGCAATGCTGTCAACCAAACCTGTTGCTAACGCTAACGGGAGTGACCTCAGGGAAAGAAGGCGCCTGATTTGTCTGTTATTAATGTTCATGTCTTGATTTGCGAACACAAAAGCAAAAAGGATCACGTAGAGCAGGTTAATACAGTTTTTAGAGCGGGCGACAGTTGTTCAATGTAAAGTTAAATGGAGCCAGAGTCGATGGAGCCGGAAGCGCGCCCATGCTCACTTCCTATTTTGAACGTGGTAGCTAGCAGGTTAGCTATGTCCATTTATATAAACAGTCTATGGTTTCTAATGGTACACATTAATAGAACTCCTTACTTCCCAAGGAGATGTTATGTTAATTACATGCATTTTCATTTCATTTCTGTGTGCGGGGTCGGCTTTCCACATATCTGACCTATAACGTGGCTTGGTGGTATCACGTGCTTGTCTTGATGTAAACAGACAAATTTAAAGACATGCTGTGGAACATTCCAGTCAAGACACAACATGTCCCTGGATACTGGCAGTTGGCAGCCTGCTGATTTAGTCCAAAACATCGCATTGAAAACTAAAAATTTATGTTCTAAGCCTTATTATGTATTATGCATGTGAATGACTGTGTGTGTGTGACGTGAGTGTACGCTGTGATAAAAAGTGTGGTTTATAACAAAAATCAAACTTCTCTTACTTACTTACTTAGGATTAGAGTGTTTAGCTTTTGTTTTGCTTAACTGACTGATTCTACAGAAACCTGTGATCTGTTTTGTTCCTCTTTCTCGTTATAGCAGCCATGTTTGCTTTGATTCGGTGGATCATGTTTTTCTTTGATCGGCTAATCCACATCTCAATCTCACTCGTGTCTGAACTCTGGGAGGTAACGCAGTCTCAGATGACACTACTTGGGAGTTAAAAAATAGATACACCTGCAGTTTTTGAGTATTGTTTTAGCTGTGTACCTCACCTTGAAAACCAGTTCTCCCATCAGGCCGTTCCAGTGCCCGTCCGACTGCAGACTTCCGTACTTGTGGTCTGGAGCTACGTAGATCTCGTACTTAAACCCCAGATAGTTGGACAGGGCATCCAGGACGTCAATGGAGAAGCCCTGGTACTTCTTTGGTTTCCCCAGCACATTCTCCGACACCATCACGAACGGCTCCTCCTACAGGTCAAAAAGGGAAAAGAAAAATCAATCCCAGTCAGTGCCACAAAGCCAGTGAGCCGCCAATCAATGCACTGCAGTCATTTAAGCATTAACGCAGCCAATTACCAAAGTACCCATTGTTCTACAAGGAAAACCTCGCCGACCGATTGGACGTTTCACATGCAATCGATATGGCCTGTGATAGTAATGATGATTCTGCACAACCGTTGTAAAGGTCAAAAAGTCAACATGGAAAGTTGTACATTGTTAGAAAAAACGCACGTAAACAGCATGGCTTTAATTACTGCAGTGAAGTGGTTTTGACAAGTTGTATTGAAGGCTCTGTACACGTTTTTCTCATGTATTTGAGCAAAATTTCTCTTGCCCCTGTACAGATATATTGTAGAAGCGCTTATACAGTCATTGTGGTGAATAATTAGGATGCTCGAAATTCAGGTAAGAAAGGAAGTTCTGTTTTTCACATTTGCGACACTGTGCTTTACAACCTTGTCAAACTATTTATTCACACATATTCAGAGGTGGTAAGCTACTTCTACAGCTGCAGCTGCCCTGGGGTAGACTGACAGAAGTGAGGCTGTCAATCTAAGTCATTGGCGCCTCCAACCACCACCAGTCACTCATTCACACGTGGCAGTTATCATTCATATTGATACATACACTTACATGATGTCTACAGTAGAGGTGGACAATATAACAAGTTGTAGATACTATTGTGAATGTCTGAATCATCAAGGAAATGGTGAAAAACATGTTTAGGTGTATTGTATTTCTGTCGGATGGACATAATCACTTTATTTAGCAGCTAGTAAGTTCATTTGCTGATAGAAAGTGCAAACAGGAACATATCTTGTCAATATACAGTATAAATTCATTCATCCCATCATGAGGTTAGGTAATGTACGGCAGCTAAGGCGTACGTTATTGTCCCTGTAGGAAAACGTGTCCTCCAATGCTTCTGGGGCAACCATAGACTGTATAAAGAAGTGGACTAAGTGAGTGTGACGTCACCCATGGCGTCTGGCTCCAGTCAAATGAAGCTCATCGAGGCTAGAGCAGTTACTGGGGCCAATTTGGAGCCAAGTTCCATATTTGCAATTCCGACCTCGAGTATCATAGCAACCAAAGACCAATCCGGAGCGAAACTGTCGAAGATAACGCCCCTTCCCACCCGCGCCGCTGGTTTAGCATGGAGCGGGTGCTAAGCCACGCTGTCAGTCAAACCTTTTGCTGACACTAGCGGGAGCGATGTCGGAGAAAGAAGGTGCGTGATTTGTCTAGTATTAACAAAACAGCAAAATAAAAATACCAGGATCACGTAAAGAGAGTTAATATGAACATTTTAAAACCAAAATGACGAGTCTGACAGGAGGGCGACGAAGAGAGTTAATATGAACATTTTAAAACCAAAATGACGAGTCTGACAGCGAGGGCGACGGTTTTTCAGTAGAAAGTGAACTGGAGTCAAAGTCAGTGGAGCTGGAAGCGCACCCATGCTCATTTCCTATTCGGAACGCAGCGACTAGCAGGTTAGCTATGTCCATTTATATATACAGTCTATGGGGCGAACCAGCCAAAAGCAGAACTTAAGCTAGTCTTGGTTAGGACTGCGTTAGCTGGAGGATTCTACTTATGGTGCATGTCTTGGGTTGATGGGGGAGTGACCCGGGAAATAGAACAAATATAAGTCTGGTCTTGTTAGGAGATAATATATTTTACTAGCTTTGTCATATTTCTTAAAAACATCTCTGTCCTAGCAAGAGCGATTATTTCCAAAGGCAACATTTATGAACAAGAGACAAATGAGAGCAGTCAGGCAGACGTTGAAACTATGTAAATTTATCAAAACTAAAACAATTATAACTCGAAAGGTTTTGTAGCACTGATATAGCTAGAGCCCTCACTGCCTCTTCCATCTTCTCGTATTCTCCTCTCAAACACAGCGTATGCATCAGTGCTTTTGGTCTGGTGAAAATACGATTTGTCACACCTCAGACATGCGATCCGTCTCTGCCTGTAAAGAGTTTCTTGTTTACTGGAAAGCAGCCCAACACAAGGCCGTTTTTTATTATGATTTGGATTCCTGTTAGACTGCACCATGTGTCCTCTAGCTGTCCTGCTGGGCTCTGTTAATGTCTTGTTTGTTATTAAGGATTTTGAAGTTCCTTTTGGACACCATGGGCAGTGGGATTGTTTACAGTCTTACCAGGGAACAGTATGAGGGTCACACATGGATTTAATCAGTGGTGGAAGGTAACAAAGTACAAGCAGTAAAGTAATGTACTTAAGTCAAATTTTTTGGTGTCTGTACTTTACTTAAGTACATTTTACAGGTTCAGGTGACTTTATTTGTACCTGTAGGTAGATTTGTTTTGCAGCAGTTTTCAGGTTTGGCATCAATACACATTAAGACAATACAGACACACAATCAAACATTCAAACATTCAAACATTCATGTCCTCGTTCCTCCTGAAGTCACTGGCCATGTCTTATGTCTTTGTTTGTTTCTTTGTTTGTTTTGAGGACACGGCCACAGTGGATACTTTTTACTTTTACTTCACTACATTTGAGAGCAGGTATCTGTACTTTCTACTCCACTACATTTTTGAACTGGACGGAAAAGTAAAAAGTACTTTTGATATGATTTGAGGAGTTATTTTTACCATGTTCATGGTAACATCCTGACTAAAGCTTTTGAGTTCAAGCTTCGGCTTTGAGCAAACAAAATTAAATACACAAAATTCATTAAAATAAAAAAATAAAAAATTGATTTGTATTGTTACTGTCAACCAAAATATTTTTTTTTATCATTATCACTTACACAAATTAACAACACCTTATTAAAGGAGTGTTAAATACTTTTTTGAATACTTTTTTGAGTACACTTTTGAATGGATACTTAAATAAGTGATACTGTGATACTTTTGCTTGAGTAACTTTTTACCTCTGTATCTATACTTTTACTTAAGTAACAAACAGGTGAGTATTTCATCCACCACTGGATTTAATATTATAATTTCCCATTTGGAGTGTCTTGGGTAAACCTTTGCATCAAATAAGAAAGAAAAACAATCACAATTTTGTTTGTTTGTTTGTTTGTTTGTTTTTATGTGTTTTATATGTATAAATAGTAAACTGTAACAGTATAAAAAAACAAAACACAATAAACTACAGAACATGTCATTACACAGTTCATAGTTTCTATGTTTTGTAGTGGGAAAGGGGGGGGAATCATGCACAAATGATTCACAAAACCACTTCAGATGAGAGAATAATGATATAACATGGTAGAAAGCTCGAAAAAGTTGGTTTAGCATAATACCCCCTCTTTAAGGTGGATACAGAGAGAATATAATAAATATACTTAAGCCACATTGTTATATAGCGCTTTTCCACCTTCAAGACACTCAAAGCGCTTTACATCAAGAAACCACTCACCCATTCACACACACATTCATACACCTGTGTACGCAGACACTGTGTCTTGTGGGAGCTGGAATCACACCGCCAACCTGTGGGTCAGTGGATCTGACCGGCTTACCAATGATATTTTATGTTTTCAAAGCGTCACCCTTCGGATCAGGGTACAAACACTCTACTCTAGCTACTGTCAGCCTCTGAGCCTCTGTCACACTTTCATTCAGTGATTGCAAAATAACATGAGTGTTTCCCCTTAGCTCATCCATCACCCTTGCTCTTCATTGCATTGCTGGATTCCCTGTCTCTGTCTGTCAGGGTCTAAGCACCAGTGTACAGCAATGTAAGCTTGACTGGGTTATGCTGGATGCTTTACTATCCCCGTGTATCCCTCTCCATTTGACCCATCCTTCAATGCCGCTGGGTCAGACTGTCAGGTGCAGTGCGGCGCCATGGGACCCATTTCCCTATCTCGAGCTAAGCTAGGTCTGTACTTGTTAGCTGGAGGATTAGCTTATTGTGCATGTTTGAGGTTGATCAAAGAAACAGTGGCACCCAAAGGAATCCCACCCAGACACAGGGAGAACATGCAAACTCTGCACAGAATGGCCCTCACCGATCCAGTAGCTAAATTATTCATCATATCTCATTAGTTTGTCTGGGCCTCTTCGAGTTTTAATACAAACAGATCCCCCAATCTCCCCTTCAATATCTTAATTTTCTTATCTTTAACAATGAGATGTTACAGAGTTGACGTCTAGAGTCTTGATGAATGTGAATCTTCGGCAGGGTAGATTCCAGAACATCCCATGAGAACTTTAAAGATTCAATGCCGTGAATTAGACATAGACTTTGAAGTGAGAGGCAAAAAGATAGTGAAGATAGTGCCATACATCTCTGTGGCAACCCCCATCTTCTAACTCTTTTGGATTTGCATCATCCACAAAAGAACATGGTTTGGGAATCTCTCTACATCTACTGGAATATAACGGCCAAAAGATCCAAGCCATTACACAGAGTTTTTTTTGTTTCTTTTTAGGTTTCTACCCTGTTATAAGGTCATCAAAAACATGCCTGAAGAGGTTTTAGATGTCATCCATGCATGTTTCAGTAATTTAGCGATCTCTCCCGGGCCCTATCTGAATCCTCCTTACGGTTAGCAGTACGATTCTGTCCAATGCTCCACCCACAAGCCTAGGTCACCCATGCATATGACAATTCTATATAAATAAACAAAAGGATGATACAAAACTGTGCACAGCACCCTGAAGGGGGAGTGACTTAGCACAGAGAGCAAAGGGAGGTGAGACTCAGAGCGTCAAAAACGAAAGTGAAACATGTTAATACGCTGTTTTCGGTGAATATAGCATTTCCCTAACAGTAAAAGGTAACACGGTGATCTAAATATGTTACATGTTAGCAGTTAATACCCCACAGAAGTAAAGTAGTTCCTACACAAAATCCAAAAAACAATTATTTTTACTTCTGTTAAATACGAGACATTCACCCAATAGAAAACAGGCTGAATATTAATTACTATCTTACTATAAACCTGCAGTTCGATTCTCTTTATTTATCTGTTTTGCATGCACAGTACTCTTCCAGCTAATTATTCCTGACCAAATTCCTGGATCAAAATCTGGATTGGGGTCCTTTGAGATAATCCCTAGAATGGGCTGATTAGAGAAGACCAAATTCAAGAGGTTTTTCAGCATGCTCCACTTTGATGAAAAGAGTAATATCTGTTGCAATAGATTTAGTATCCTCGTTTTGCGTTACACACACTTAAAGCGTAAATGCAAGATGGATATGTTTAATACTATGCGGTGGAACATTCCAGGCGAAGTAATGACATCTCCATAGAGACAAGCAAATGGCAAACTCTCCACTTGGATTGTTACATAGTGCACTTTTTACAAACTATAACACATCCACCACGGTCTAAGTGTAACTGAATAATTCTTATGATAAATCACTTTTTTTTTTTTTTTTAAACAGAGGAGTGGCATGCATAAAATAAAATACATTTAAATAAAATAAAATAAAACTAAACTAAACTAAAAGAGAAAAAACTAATGTCCCAAGTGAAATTACATATTGAATTACATTACATTACATATTGACTAGTTCCACTTAGGTCCGGGCCTTTATTGGCAGAAGTTGTATCCCTGTCTGAGAGGTTCATAATCGATAATGTCTGTCTGAACTAATCTTTGTGTGACAGCTTTCATATCCACTGACCTCACTCAAAGTTTGGACACTGTCTGTCACTGCACTCAAGTCTACTCTGACAGGAGACACTGGGACCCCTTCTCTCATAAGTCCACTCCAACTTCAGAAAGTTACATTTGGTGATGGGTGATAACAGTAGTAGTGTCGATTTGATGCCAAGTAATACTATCGCCATATTGACCTGACGTCGATACCAGTGAGATACATACAGTTCCTTTAAAAGAACTATACGTTTTTGTTGGGTTTTTTTTTATTCCATAAAGATGACCTAACTGTTCTGAAATGTTCAAATCAAACATAGTTTTTACTGATAATAATTGTAATGCTGATTTAGTCTCAATTCCAAAAACATTGGACATGATGGCCAAGTTGTTATGTTATAATTTGGTGTTTTGGCTCTCAAGACCATTATCCAATCAGAAAGCAGAATGAGCCTTGCATGAGTCTCTCCTTTGGGTTGCCAGTTTCAATGTTCAAATCCAGTTGGATCCAGTATATGCTGTCCATATGCTACGAATGACAAAAAAATGTGTCCTCTATCTGCTGGTGAAGACACTGTCGGAAGTCGGACTGCAGATGGCGCTGTCGTCCTGCCTCCACCGGTAGGAAGACAGCGCCAAAACCTGTTTAAATCAGCTGACCGGACACGTCACAGCAACATCACGTGACCACTCTGAGGACGAGCGCTAGTGAGCAGTCCAAACTGTCGGGTATGAAAACAAACTAAACCTTGGTCTGGAAAAAGAATCTATTAAAATAAAACAAAATAGGTTAAGACACTGGACACCCAGGTGATTTTGATTGCAGTACCTTTTTTCAAACTGTAAGAGTACAGCCTACATACAGTTCTACTTTTGTCTACGATCAGGTGTACAATTTTCAGTGCAGTGCCCCCTGTAGGTCCAAACCACCAACCAAATCCCGCTCTCCACATAAACGTCATCAGTTGAGCGGTCTGACCCACAGGTTGGCGATGCGATTCCAGCTCCCACAGATGAGCGCTGCCGTTGCGTCCTTGGGCAAGACACTTAACCCACCTCGCCCCCAGTGTCTGCGTACACTGTATTCATATTATACATTCACTTATGAATGTATGAGTGAATGTGTCAGTGGTTCCTTAATGTAAAAGCGCTATATAAAAATTGGACCATTTTTACCATTTGCCAAACCTGCTGGTGCTCTGTTGTCAGTGCATTTTCCACACACATTACCCCAGATGACTGATGCCTAAAGACAGGAATAGATTGAAAACAGTGTGAAACGCCCAGGCCACTGCCCTACCCAGGCGCGCTGTGCTTTATGTGGTTGGTTAGAGGGCATGTGTGTGTGTGTGTGTGCGTGTGTGCGTGCAGATTTCACATGATGTCGAGCTCCTTTGAACAGATTGTGCTGTGTTGCCGTGGGCTTTTTCACTACGATACAACCGTTTTCTGTCTGTACAACGATTTTACACCAGTTAAATTATGAAACAAAATCATTAAACTGGTGTAAGGGACTTGGCGTTTGACCCAGCCTTCAATGCAACTGAGGGAATCTTCTTTAGATCTTGATCTAGGATGATGGTACATGGTCAGGAGTATAGTCTATTTGTGTTTGTGAGTTAAACCAGAAAACCCAAAACCAGACACAGGGACAAGATGTAAAAACTGAAATGTGGTCCAAGTACGAATCATTACTTCGACTTTTAATTAAATGTTGTGTAATTTTAATACAATTTTAGTGCAATACAAATTCCACATGAATATTTCTACTAGGAATTACTTTAAAGTGGTGTTTGAAAGCTTGAAATGTTCCATAATACATCCCCTGGAGTTCTAATGGATTTATTAATAGGCTCTTTGTAGAGTGTTTAGAATAGCTACACACATTAACAGTCTATCCCATTCATTTTAACACAGCAGCAAAATTAATGTAGACTTTTTTAGACCACGAAAACAAACTGTTGTCGTGTATGTTTTTGGTCAAGATGTAACTTCCAGCTCCATTTTCTAAAGTTCACAAATGTGAATAGTATTTGTGGTGCTTGGTGAGTTTAAAACATAACATCGTACATGTGGTAATGTTTTCTATCGAGGCTCTGGTGTTGCTCATGTGTGGTTAAGTGGTTGTCAGTCGCCAAAACAGCAATGGTTTTTCGTAGTTTGATGCTGGCTAACGCTAGCACTCCTACTGAAAATACTTTACAACAATGTTCTACCCGGTAACAGATTTTAGAATGCAGGTAAAAACACTAGAAGGGTCTATTAAAAGGCCTGTATCTGATTTCAAACCGTGAGTCAAGAATGACTTTTAGTTTGAACTTTTAGCCCCGCCCACTTAGTCCTTTCTGTCGCTGTGATATTGCACCATGACACAAAAAAAGCTGGCTCATGCAGTTGTTTCCTTAGTTCTACAATTTTTGTGCACTATTTGCTATTTTGTCACTCTTGAAAATGCACCACGACAGAGGATCAAATATCTGCGATACTATCAGGCAGGCAGTTGATTTCCCATGATTCTTAGTAACAGCGTGATTGGATGAAAAAAGGTGACCTTGCCAGTAGCTTCCGTGTAAGTTATTACCCAAGAAATGCCATGTAAAATGAATAGGTTATATTTTTCCTCTCATTTTTTTTTTCTTATTTAGCTGCTTTTACCGTACAACGCAAGATGTAAAGAGGTATGGACCCTTTAAGATAAGAGTGGCTATAATTGTCCCAGTGGGAAAATAGCAGTATTACCACCACTAGCACTTTTTTATATGAATCTTAATGAGGATGTATTCATGCTAGCTAGCTGCTCCAGCTAAATACTTATTGATTGGCTAATTAGAGATGGGATCATACACCTATTACACTCAATGACTCCCAGCCAATGCTATGGATTTTCAGGGGCTGCATTGATTAGAAAATGGCTGCCAGTAATGAATGTCTAAATCACACTAATAATGCGTTTATGGCTCTCTAAAGGACCCCCTAATGTTACCATTTTATCCTCAAATGTGATGGGAATTGATATTTTTCTGCAGAATAACGACACGTGTGCCACTAATCCATAAGCAGAGAGTTCATATAAGGTTTTCATGAGTTTTATGTACGAGAGCCATCAGCGCCATTCCAAACTCTGCAGTGTTTGTAACTCCCTAACTTTCTGGAGGTGGCACCCCTACGATGTAGGGACTATGTCTCTCAGGTGGCCTGGGAACCCCTTGGGGTCCCACCTGAGGAGCTGGAGTAAGTGTCTGGGGTGAGGAAGCTGGGAGTCTCTACTTAGACTGCTGCCCCAAGACCTGGCCCCGGATAAGCGGAAGAAAATGGATGGATAATCACATACAAAAACATTTAACATTGCCAAATATATAAAACAAGTCAGGATTTCCCCAATAGAATTTTCTCTGGGTTGTGTCGGCCATGTTGCAACGCTGGTTTTCTGCCCAGAGACAGCAGAGGGAGACAACGGATGCTTCAAACACATTTAACCATCACAGGGACAAAGACATTTCATAAGGATGTTACTTAGTTCGGCTTTAAAAGTATTTTTTTCTTAAAATGTTTCAATCAAATATAGACTTTTCTAATACCAATTGTAATGATTCTCCAGCAGATTATCTAAACTGAGAGCAGAATGTGCAACTCATTTTTGGTTGCCAGATCCTATAACTAAAACCAGTTTGCAATGAACCAAAAGGACTCTCTATGATTTGATGTATCCTCAAATGACAGTGAGGGCATCCTAGGGTCAGTTGTGATCGTATTGCTGTTTTTAAACGCGTATGAGCACATGTTACGAGCTGTTAGGTCTAAGTTGGCACAAAAACATCCATTCTCTGATAGTGTTTAGAGAGTACTTTTTGAACACTGCAAGATGGACCCCAAGCACCAAACTGCGTCCTTGGCTGACTTGAGTTACATTGAAGAAAATAAAAGTCTATGCATTGCCCTCACCCCGCCTGAACCCGGGGTTTAGCACACTGCCTCACAGCGAGCCCGCACTAACACAGGGGCTGATGGATGACAAGGGTCTGTAATGACTTTAATAATGATTCATAGGCTCATTTTAGTTAACGCTGACATTTGCTTTGATTAAACGTGTATATACCACTCCCATATTAATGCCTTAGTTCTTAATTCTAGTGTAATCTATAAGAGCTGATAGGAAGCGCGATGGGTAGAATTGAAATTGCTATTTTAAAGAGGAGTATTAAGCAAAATTGACTTTTTGGAGTTTTCTACCATGTTATAACTTTATTCCCTCATTAAAAACAAGCCCAAAGTAGATTTATATGCCATCCATGTTTGAGTAATATAGCGTTATCTCCCGGGAACTACTCGAACCCTCCTTACGGTTAGCAGTACAAGCCAGTCTGTGCAGTAGTTTCATTAGCGGGACGCACGCTGATTGTGTTGTGATAGCGCTCTGAAGGGGGTGTGACTTAGCGCAGGGGAGCAAAGGAGAAGGGAGCAATCAGAGCATTTAGCACTTCATATAGCATTTTCAAGACAATAAAAGGTAACATGGTGCTCTAAATATGTTCTGTTTGCATTTCATCCATCTGTAATCTTTAATTATTAGCATTAGAGCATTGGCTGCCACATTTGCTTGGAGTGTTCCACAGTACGGGATTAAACTTAATCTATCTTGCATTAATCATGGAGTCAATGAAAACATGTAGACTGGCTGCATTAAGGAAGGGCACCTGGCATAGGTTATAGAACAAATGCAATCTGCCACATCGCTGTACGACTGTCTCGCTATGACACAGAACAAAATAAAATAAAAATGAATTCCTTGTTGAGCATTTGTTGGAAACAGTTGGACTATTTCATAACTTCCTAATAGTAATCACGCTGTATTGTATTGGACAGTATGAATCCTTTGTTTGGGGGGAGCGCTCTAAAACAATAGTCGTTTGTTCCAAGGCCTGGTGCATGTTCCTTGGCAGAGCTGTTTGTCACACACACTCACACACACATTCACACACACACACACGCAAACACACAGGCACATTTGGTTTCCGTGCTTTTTGGGGACATTACATTGACTATCATTCACTTCCTGGAGATTGATCGAAACCTTAGCCACAGTCACTACTTCTACTACACACAAACCTGAACCTGAACGCTAAACTTAAAAGGCTTGAATGTGTCTTGCCCCGGTTCAGATATATTGTATGAGCAGCTCTTGAGGTCAAAATAGGTCCACTACGTATTGTCTGTATCTAATTATAAAGACTCATTAGCATGCTAGTTGTTGTTAGCTTATCATCAAACTCTGCACTGGTCCCTTTAACCTATATTTTAACATATATTTTAACTTTAAATCAAGTTATTGATCAAATAATAACGGATTTACATAATGAGGGCCTGATTTTTTGTCCCCGTAAGGGAGGCAGATCCCCATGATGTGAGTGTCTGTTAGTGTGTGTTAGTGTCACAATACTAAAATTCGATTTTGATACTAAGGAATAGACTCGATACTCAATTAGGGATGGGACAATAAACAATAATATCGTTTATCGTGATGTTTTCTCCTAGATCACTGTTGTTTTCACTGATAACAAAATACAATACTACAGCAATTGTTTAAATATGGAACTTATTCATAATGTTAAAATTATAATTATTCGTAGCCATAACATTTTTAGAAATACATTTCAAAACTGTCACTAACTTTAACAATTACTGTGATATTTTGTTAATCGCACTTATTTTGGCCATGATAATCGTGACACCAAATTTTAGTAACATCCCTTGTCTATACTCAGTACAGATTCCAATATCATGAGGAT
>KN482229.1:7588-31366 GCA_000787095.1 Periophthalmodon schlosseri | reverse complement strand
TCTTTAGACAATATAATGTGATTTTCATAATTAAATCATGGTATGTTCTTTTCTATTCCCATGTGTCCTTATATCTGTGTAATCCCTCAGTCGTCCAGTAGGTTCCATAGTGGTCCATGGGCGTGTACTAGTCTATGTGTCTTGTACTTGTTCTGATACAGCTCAAGATCATTCTAAAGCTGTTCAGGAAAGGTTCATTTCTGTCCTGTGAATGTGACTTTTTAACATTCTCGATACTAGTTTTAGTATCGATTTAGTACCTGGTTTTTGACACTTTTGACAAGCCTAGTCTGTGTGCAGATTTGAGTCCCCACAATGCGATGAACACCCATCTGCACATTCACGCACACACGCAGAGCTCTTTGTCCAATTGCCTCTTTTTCCATCCCAAACCCAGCACCAGCAGAGCCACTTCAAGTCCACCAGAAATGATTGGCCAAATTGGTGGCAAATTAACTTTTTGTGCACCTGCCACCACTTGTTGATTCCAAACTCCACAAAACACTTTTTTTCTACCAAATAGCCCGAAACTAGCTTGTTGCACTGTTAATATTTATGAGTTTTGGGTCTAAAGTTGTTGAAAAGTCTTAATTTTAACATTTCCTCCAACAAAATGAGCGATGTGAGGGTGAACATATTGACAGATAAGGAGGAGAACACAAAAGAAGCTGCTAACCCGAGAAGGAAGCTGCTAACCCGGCTAATTTTTGTGAAGCCCAAAATCACAACAACACTCGCCCCGCAGGGCTTCATGGAGATATTGATTTAACCAACAGAAAATTAGAAAATCAAACAGTGAGAAAGTCACTGGTCAGAGGCAGTGACAGGAAACAAGCACATGGATAACTGTCCCTGAGCGCCCCCTGTCCTTACACCCGCATCGCAGCAAGGAAAAACTCCAAAAACCCAGTGGGAAAAAGAAACCTTGAACAGGACTAAACCAGAACTAAACCAGAGCTGAACCAGAAATAAACCAGGATAAAACCCAGACTAAACCACGACTGAACCAGGACAGACAGGCTGTAGATGTGTCCTGGACTAAAGCAGAATTAAACCAGAACTAAACTGGGACTAAACCGGGACTAAACAAGGATTAAACCAGGACTAAACCAGGTCTAAAACAGGACTAAAACAGGACTAAACCAGGAGTTAACAGGACGGACAGGCTGTAGATGCGTCCTGGACTAAAGCAGAATTAAACCAGAACTAAACTGGGACTAAACCGGGACTAAACAAGGATTAAACCAGGACTAAACCAGGTCTAAAACAGGACTAAAACAGGACTAAACCAGGAGTTAACAGGACGGACAGGCTGTAGATGCGTCCTGGACTAAAGCACAATTAAACTGGGACTAAACCAAGACTAAACAAGGATTAAACAAGGACTAAATCAGGACTAAACCAGGACTAAACCAGGACTTAACAGGACGGACAGGCTGTAGATGTGTCCTGGTCTAAAGCAGAATTAAACCGGGACTAAACTGGGACTAAACCGGGGTTAAACTAGGACTAAATAAGATGTACAGGTTGTAAATGTGTTTCCGAGTAGTGAGCAGATGGACAACATGTGAATAACAATGAAAAGACTACAGGTGAACTTAAAGATGAACTATGTAACTTTTTCTGGAGGAAGGTCCACCATCTGATTGTCTCTATGGAGATGTTATTGCTTTGCCTGCAAGGTTCCACAGTTTACACATATCTATTTCCATGCAGACAACATGATGATAGGCCACATTAAGGATCAGATCTGTGGAGAGGTGACCTGTAATTGAATAAATACAAGCAGCTTTAATTTCACACTGTGGAACATTCATAATATAACACAAAACAGCCTTTTTTAAATCTGACTTTCGGTATTAGTGACATTACTTTTCCAACCTGACACTGTACACTTGAACGTGTCAAAAGCCCGGGGTATTGATTGATCTTTGCCACTGAAAACTGTTTTTACCGCAGACATTAGAGAGTTGAATAGGGAAGCAGTGAGCAGTAATTAGCTATGATGTCACTTCCACTGTGCTAAAGTGAAGTGTGTGGAGCTGGAAATAAAAAGGGTATTTTCCAAAAGGTCAGAGCCTTCAAGAGAGATATGTCGCAGAGGACAGTCCAACCAGAGAAGGAATCTGTCACTACAGATTCTTTAAAACAGTCACTTTGTCAGCCATCATTAAAGGTCCACTACGTAACTTTTCTGGTACAGAGAGCACCAGAAGGTCTAAAGCTGTAAGTGGTTTGCCTGGAATGTTCCACAGTATGACATAAACATATCCATATTTTTATCTTACTTTTAGTGTCACTTAATAATAACTACACCTTAATTAGCCTTAAGAAAGTTAAAGCTAACTAACAACTTAAAGGTACAGCACGTAACTTTCTGGAGGTGGCACGTCACCTGCACTTCCATGAAAATAGAAAGTTAAAATAATACTTTGGAAAATTCTCCATGGAGATAGATACGCTTTATGCCATAGTGTGAAATGTTATAGCTAAAGGAACAAGAATTTCATGGAAACAAGCAGCCTTTATCAAGGCTATTAAAAGTGTAGTTATTATAAAGTATTATCTTCATTTTGCAGTACAGTAAATGCATAATATTGAATGAACCTTTCCTGAATAGCTTTAGAATGATCTTTAAAAAGACACATAGACTAGTACACGCCCATGGACCGCTATGGAACCTACTGGACGACTGAGGGATTACACAGATATAAGGCCACGTGGTAATATAAAAGAAAGTACTACTATTTAATGTTGAAAATCACATTCTATTGTCTAAAGAAGGAGTGTCTATTCCTTAGTATCGAAATCGAGTTTGAAATTTTAGTATCGTGACAACAATACCCATGGACAGTGGGATCGTCTGCTACCAACGAAGAATAAAACAACCAGGTGAGCTAAATCACAACATTCCCAAGGGCAGAAAAATGGCTCCTATTATGTGATACAGTATATGCTCTTAAACCTCTCTTTACTAACAGTGTACCTTGGTCAAACGAGTGATTACTTGTTTGTATTTCTCCCAGTAGACCCTCCGCCTCCTGCTCTCTGCTGCACATAACAGTTGTGTGCAGTATTGATTTGCTGTGGTTGCCTGGTGTTTCACGGTTAGGCCCGGGCTCGTGCATGTGTGGCTAACCCTACAACCCACTGGAAAGCAATCAGCGTGCTACGAAGGAGGTTAATATTGGAAAAAACATAAAGCAAACTGAAATCTGAGAGAACAAAGGCGAAATAACCTCAAGAAGTTAGACCATTTTAAAAACTATAACTGATTACCACTAGTATTTCAGCCAGAGTGTGAACTACGGTTGTTTTGTTTTGGGTTTTTTTTATTATCAGCGTAGTAATCAGTATTAAGTATTGAGGATATTCCTTAATATCGAAATCGAGTTTGACATTGTTGCATCGTGACAACACTAGTGTGAACAGCAGCATACAAATGAGTTGAATTTCAGGTGTCAACAGGGCCAAAGACCAGTTATGTTCTCTTATTTCATGGTACGTTCACAGACTATAAGGTAAGGATGTTTGACCTCGTCTCCGCGGTGAACCTGTCGGTAACAGTGGGTGGCCAGCGCAGTGCTGTGCTAGTGTCACAATGCATTTGACTTCACACTGAGTATAGAACTTTATATATAAAACAACACTGCTCTTCTGATGGGTCCTTCATCTGCTTGTCTCCATGATTTTAGATATGTTTAATTCCACGCAATGGAAACTCTCTCAACGTTCTTTTTACTGGAATGTTTCATCGTATGGCATTTACCTCTTCTCCCTGGCATTCAGTACTAGCTAGACAGGATATCTTGGTGTTTTATTGTTCTTTTCCTATGTATCGTGTTATCTGTGTGTTTGTTGACTTTTATGTGAAGCACTTTGGGCAGCTGAAGTTAAAAGCGCTATATAAATAAACTTGGATTGAACTGAATTAAATTAGTAATTAGTAATAACGTCTGGAAACAAGTAGGTGGTGGACACCGTACAGAAAAGTTACATAGTACACCTTTAAAATCTCAGTTAGTTTACTATTACAACAACATGTAAAGGTGAGGTGAGACAAAAACAGTCATACACATGCATTGGTGAAAAAAACAAAAAACAAAAAAAATGGATCCTCAAACCTTAAAGTGCAAACGACAAATTAGACTACTAATTTCACTAAAAGACAGTTGCACTTAAGATTTTATTACAAATTTGCCTAGTTTTCGATGAAATGTGTCATTGTTCTTCCTGGTTAGATATGGGCATCAAATATAACGTGCATAGAAGTAATTCCATAACTGTTACCTAGCAACCATCATGTAAAAAAGGGCTGAACCTTGTCTAATTTACACAGTAGTTATGATCAGACTAATAAAAATACATGACAACAGCTTTATATTGTTAAATGAAAGTTTAAACTGCTCCCTTAGGACTATGGATGGAAATAAGCCTTTGGCTATGATCCGGTGTGTTTACTTTCATGTTGTATCATGTCTGTTCATTAACATGCATTGTTCCAACGAAATAACTAAATAAATAAAAATTAATAAGTGTGTTCCTCGTGCATAAATTGTCCTTGCATTTTGGATGGCATTTTCCGTGTTGATGACATAGGTAGAGGCATCCTGTTTTGGAACTACTGGCTACTTCCTGTATTTTTGTACTTTTCTTCTCCACTTTTTCCACAAACTGCCACTTAAAGGTCCAAGATTATAAAAAAAAAAAGTTGTGGAGTTGTGTTTTGTTTCATTCACAGTAATCCTGGATGTCTGTCTACATCTCCAAAGCTCAAAATGCTCTGTTCCACCTTGTGATGTCATGAAGCAGTAGTTTTAACGTTAACAGCTCCTTTTACCTTTAGTTCAGTAGAGATTAGCAATTCCAGGACTGAAATCATCCAAATGATTCTAGTGAAGGTGTGTGGAGTTTAAAAACACAGTGGAGAACTTCCTGTATTACCACATGACATCACAAGGTGGAACAGAGTGCTTTCTGTTTGAGAGCAGAATATGCAGAGTTTGTGTGTTAAACATGTGTGAATGAAACAAAACATGACTCCAGGTGTGTTTATGATGAGGAAACAGGATTATAACACAGATCAGAAAATAGCGTAATATGGGCTCTTTAACTGATGTAAAATTATACTATACAGACACTATCCCACTAAACCATGTAATAATTAGAAAAACCATAACAACCTGTCACATACTCTTTAACATCTTTTGTCAGTCCAGTACTTGTCAATGGTTTAACTTTGGAGGGGCAGCGGGCACCTCTCCTGGGTGGGTGTGGGTGTGAGTGGGTGTTTCGAGTTTGACTGATGGATGCTTCTGGTTAGCGAGCGACTTGGCATGCATGTCCTGCCTCTGCCTAATGGCTTATTGAGCGGCAGCAGCTAGCACAGATTAGAAGGCGCCATAGCGAATGCGCCGCGTGCTCCGTTAGCCGCCGCGTGTGTGTCCTGATGTGTGCTTAATACGCAGCCGCTATCCAGTCAATAATGCTGCGCGCGGCTAGCTCGTAAATCTACAAGACATATTGGCCTAAAACATTTCACTCATCAATAGGGATTTATTAAAGTGAGGGGAAAAAAGAGGGGTGAAGGATACAAGCAGGAGATGGAGGGGACAGAAAAGTCGGTTGAAATACAGTGACGTGGGGAGGTAACGTTATGTTGTCCAAGCCAGTTCAGTTAATGCCATTTCTAGTTTAAAACCGCATTGGAAAAGTGCACCGTGAAACACATTAAAACAACCAACAACAAGAGACAGTACCAAAACACTACAAGTACCAAGAAACAGCATGACACTGTAAAATAAACAGGCCAAAAAAGATTAAGTTGCAAAAAAACAGGACTGAACAATTTGGGAAAATCATGGTAAATGGTAAATGGACCAACTCACCCATTCACACCCACATTCATACGCCAGTGTACGCAGACACTGGGGGCGAGGGGGAGTAAGTGTCTTGCCCAAGTACACAATGACAGTAGTCATCTGTGGGAGCTGGAATCGCACTGCCAACCTGTGGGTCAGTGGATCTGACCGCTCAGAGGACGAACACTCCAAACGAACCTAGTTAGTTATCTAAGTCCAATTTTACTGACAAACACTGTGATGGCGATTAGATTTGTGATTTATGTTTTAATAATAGTACTCTGTTCAAAGTTCACATATTAAACTCAACCAGAAGAATTGACAAAAACTAATACAAGAATCACGTTTCAGAACATGTAAACTATAAGGTTAGCAGTTTTTATGAAGAATAAGACAGAATATTTTGTCCTTTGTGGAGGAAATTATGGCACTTAAAAAACTGCGGCCTTTGTGATTTGCTAATTGCACCTATTCAAATTGTGATTTCAGTCCAATAGCGATTAATCTCACAGCCCTACTAAAAATATAGTAAGGTCCCAAGACAAAAATTTCAAAGTGCATGGCTCAAACTTATAACAGCTTGTGGAAAGAAGCTTTTAGCACGAAGAGACGTCCGACCACCACCGACACTGACACACACCGCATTCATACTAGGCGAGGTGGGTGAAGTGTCTTGCCTAAGGACACAACCACAGAACCTGGTTTGAGCGGGAATCGATCCTCCGACCTTCGGGACCAGTGCTCTAACCACTGAGGTTGCAGGTTAGATTCCTAGACCAGTGTAGAGTGTGTTTATACATAGTGCCCTGTTAAGCATAACTTAATTCATCAGAACATAACAATATTCAAAACGTATTATTTTAAATGGAGTAAGTGAATTTCAAACCAAAACGCAACCAAAACTTTTGATTCTGACAATGTAGTACCCCTCACAATACTGTAAAAATATACTGTGAAAAGAATACCTGGATAATGCCATACAGACACAATTGGATTTGGTTTGGTCCCTGGTGGAAGTATGGATTATGTGGATGTTTTGCGCTGGGCTGAGGTTGTTTTCGAAATACAGCGCGCTTTAATGAATTGTCTTAAATGTCAGCTGGTGGGGTGTCATTTGCCCTCCACGGGACCCTGCCCTTTCTCTGCCATTGTAATATCGATAGCAACAAGTTCAGCCATCTCCAGAGCTCACAACGGAACGCAATCAAATCACATGTCCAGGATCACGTGTCAGCCTAGCTTCAGTAACCTACTATATGGTTTTGTTACTAAAACTTCAATACACTTTTTTCATAAACACTAAGAGAGACATACACGACACGCAAAATTGGCTTTTTTGAGCTTTTAACCATTTTATGTTGTGGTCCCTATATCTAAAACATACCCGGAGTTGTGTTTTGTTTTGTCCACGCTTGGTTCATTAATCCATTAATACAAAGTTAACTTCAGAGCACTAAAACAAAAAATGCTCCCTTTGCATTTTGCCTGGATTGTGATGTCATAGGTAAAACTCCTGGACTCATCCTACGGTCAAATTGTGTTCACAGCAAACGTGTGGCTCTATTAGCGTAGCATTCACTTCATATGTTTACTTTGCCATTCTTCATTCCTGCAGCAGAAGAAGCTTCAATGCCTCAATATCTCCCCTCGTCAGGAATATTTTTATGAAGCTTATTTACTTTCTGCTACTCACAAAACACTGGCCCTGGCTGATTTATGTCCTTGAGACGTCTATCTTTTTAATCAGGCCCACACATTTTTACTTCTGACTGCTACTAACCCGTACTTCTGCTGTGGTTGTCGCATCTAATTAAGAGGGTAACCCATTCATTTCAATGGGGAACAAGAGAAAGGTGTTGCCAGCTAAAAATACGATATCAAGTAGGATGATTTGTGTAAAATGTCCAATGTTTGTGTTCACCAACAAGTCAACAACGCACCGATTCTCTGGGAGGTATTTCAACTTAATGTGAAAGCTTGAGAAGTGATTGGATGCTAGAAAACAAAGATCAGTTGCTATTGGCTGTTCCTGTTTGAATTCAAATGTTCGTTTATGTGGGATGACTTTGATTTGATTTTGATTTGATCTGAGCTTACACTTAAGAAGAAATGATTTTCAGTTGAATTTAAAATATTAAAGAGAGGCTATTAACTGTCAGCTAACATAACTTATTTCGATCACCATGTTGCCTTTTATTGTTTTGAAAATGCTATGGACAGATGACTGTGTAATCCCTCAGTCGCCCAGGTATGATCCATAGTAACAGATTTGACAGATTTTATTTTTTCTTTTACTATGGGTGGATGACATAAAACCTCTTCAGGCATTTTTTGATGAGGGAAAGATGTTAGAACATGGCAGAAAGCTCAAAACAAATTTTGCATAATACCACCTCGTTAAAATGTACAAAAAGACAGGCATAAACACTATACTTTTGCCTCACTCCACTCACTTCCCCTGTGAACATTTCACTGTTTTGCTGCTCGTACACTGCACTCTCATAGTGCTCTCTCAACCCCGTAGTCTACTGAAAGCAAAAGCACACAACACACAGAAGTATACAGCAGTAGTCACAAACACTTATTTCTGCCATTTTCAGACTAACTCTCCCCAAACAGACTCACGTTTTCCAGCCGTTTTACTCACCAAAACAGTCACGACTCGAAGCACCACTCCTCTCATGTTGTTTTCCAGTTTACGATCGGTGAGTGTACCGTTTAAGCCGTGCACTGGGTCCCATGTAGCAAGCTGCAACAGAAAAATGAAAAGAAGTAAATATTAAGTGTTTTGAAAGAAAATACATAATAGGAATTTTACCAGCATACGCTCGACGGTTAAAATTAAAGTGAGGGGACGTAACTGAATGATTAATGGTTGTGATGATTGACGAAATAAGGGAAAACAAAAACTTCATTCACACATACAAGACAAAAGTTTGGACTCATTCAGTGCTTTTTTCTTTGTGTTTACTGCTTTCTACATTTCTACATTCAAATCCTCAAAGTAGCCACCCTTTGCTTTGTTGACAGTGCTGCAAGCTTCACTTCACAGGTGTGTCGTGGTCAAGAAATGCCAAGAGTGCACAGCAAAGGGTGGCTATTTAAAAAAAAAAAAAGTTATGAGTTATTTTAAGTTTATTTTTTGTTTGTTACATTCCATATGTGTTCCTGCCTTCAGTGAGAATCTACAATGCAAATAATCATGGAAATAAAGAGGAAAGAGACATGAAAAAGTGTGAAAAAAACTACTTTTGGCTGGTAGCGTAGTTTTTGGTTGTTGTTTTTTTTATATCTTGCAAAGTGAAAATGTAATACTTGTGCAGTTTGCTCATAACACATTTGAAAATAGAGTCATAATCTTGGGTGCAGAGTGACCAAAATGTGGCTGCCATTCTGTACCAATTGGCTTCTCACACCACCATCAAACAACCACACAACATGCACTCAGATGTCAGACAGCAAGATTTGAACATCTAGTTACAGAGTGAACCATATCTAGACGCATTACAACTTGACGTGTACTTTGGTTGAGTGACTAGAACAGGAACAATCATGCAATCATCCTTTTACGAGGCGTTTTTTCTCTGAGCTCCCAGAATCAAAAACAATTTTGTAAGGATTGTTACAAAATAAATAGGAAAGCCAGAAGTCTCCTGTGAGGTTAGTATGTCCATGTCCTGAGCAGCTCTGTGCAAATGACAAAAATACATGGATATACTGTATGACACCATTATTTTTATTATTATTCGAAGTCTATAACATGAAACCAAAGTGCCAAAGTAACCCAATGCATGTTTAAAGGCGCAACTTGCGGCTGTTCTAGTAGAGGGTCCGCCACCTGCTTGTCTCCATTTTGTTGTATTAGAGACTGACCCATGAAACTGTGAGAAACTCCTCTTCACCGTTGCCATGGTAACAAACCTAAGTAGGAAATATTTAACTGTTGGGCTACAGGAATAAATATTCATAAATCACAATTAGCTCGGTGAATAGTGATGTTATTTCCAGATGTGGTACAATAATTTACGGACCTTCAGAGCATTGTGTAATTAATTATTAATTAATTAATTTAGATAATTGTTTATAGCCTACCAGATTGATAATATTTCTCCACTTTCTTCTAGTCAAAGCCAAACCCTCATAAAGGCCATGTGAGTCCTGCTTTAACTTAGAACTAAACTTAATTCCAGTTCTTTATGTTAATTATACCCCTAATAAACCCTAGAGTTTAGATGTAATTGCATTGCCTGGAGTGTTCCACAATATGGCAAGCTGCTTTATCTCCATGAAGACAAGCAGAGGATGCCAGCAGGTAAAGTTACAGGTTAGATCTGTGGAGAGGCAACCCTGATGAATTTGTAAGAATCCATGTTTTCCAAGATATTTTTTGTATGATAAATGCATCATATGTACATTTACTATCTGTGACATTCCAAGCAAAACAATATCTCCATGGAGACAATCAGGTGGCAGACCCTCAGCCAGAAGAGTTATATAGTGAACCTTTAAAAGCCAATAAAATCCAAAATAAAGCGTGGTATGTCCACTTTGCAATGTTTTGATATTTCAAAAACATAAACCAACTGACAGTCACATCCATGGTCATATCATTTCCATAGATACATTGAGTTGGCAGTGTAGCAAAATCTCTCAAAGTCACCCACAGGACCAGCTGTGCGTTTTCTGTATAAAACAGAGCAAACAAAAGAAAGATTACAATAAGCTGCAGTGGCCAGCGCTTGATCGACTGGAGATATCAGAGTCCACTGTGAGCCGAGGAAAAGCTAAGTCATTTTCTATAATTCAAAGGTACTTTATGAATCCTGCCCTGCTGATGTCTATCAAATTGCATCAGCTGTCTCCCCCGCCATATTTTTGAAGTCCCTAACCATATTTTCATCTGTGTTCTGCTTTCAATAAAATATTGTTTTTACTTTTAAAAGATCAAACCCGTCTGCTTTCCCTGTGGGGACGCTGAGGCAGAGGAAAAATGAAGTGATTTAGCTGTCTGCCACGCTAACACAAACACACAGGCAGAAACACACCCAGCCAGGAGCACTCAGGGGTTTGCAGGCTTTGTGGGGACATTACACTGACTTTCATTCATTTCCTGGAGACTGATTCTTAACCATAATTACTACGTACCTAGCCTTTACCTAAACCTTAAAGGTCCTATATTACACAAAATGTATTCGTATGATCTCTCTCTCTTAAGCCTCCTCAAAAACATACCTGGAGTTGTGTTTTGTTTCATTCATTGATTGAGTAATCCTTGTCTGTCTATATCTCCAAAGCTCAAAAAGCTCTGTTCCACCTTGTGATATGATGGATTTGTAGTTTTCACATTAACAGCTACCTTTACCTTTTGTTCAGTAGAGGTTGGCAATTCCAGGGCTGAAATCATCTAACTTTATCCAAATTATTCTACTGCAGGCGAGTTTAAAAACACAGTGGAGCACTTCCTGTATTACCACATGACATCGCAACAGAATCGCGAGAATCCTCCTGTTGCTGCAATTGGGCGACACGGGAGGCCAACAAATGGTGTACGGCCTATTTTAATTTTGTTTTTGAAAACCGTGCAGCGGGAAGTGTTTTGTGTATTTGATGTTTATGCTTGTTCTGCTGTTGTGGTGTGCGGCCTGTTAGGGAGTAACAGGATGACTAATGAGAGAATAACATAACTAATGTTACCAGGTTAAGCTGTATGCTATAAGTGATACGGTGTTCTAGCTCGACCGTACAATATGACCAGCGTACAGCTTGACCCGATAACATTAGGTAATATTCTGGCATTCTCTCTCTTTCTTTCTTTTTTCTCTTTATTCATACCGGTGAACCCAATGAGAGCACTTGGACTCTCTTTTTCATGGGCGCCCTGTTTAAAATACAACACAAGGAGAAAACAAACAAAACACATAAGTATATAAGTCCATATAAAACATTAAAAACAGGAGCAGGTGTGTGAACAAAAGTTTGTTATCAGATTATTAAACTGCGAATGTGTCACCAATGTATCAAGTTTTGCTTTTGCTTGGAGTGTGTTCCATTTTTGTGAAGCAAAACAGCTAAAAGCCTCTTTCCCGTCTCAGTTTTGGTGCAGTTAGTTCTTAGCTTTGTGCAGTTGTGATCTGGTATTAAATGTTCCAGTATCAATGAGTAACAAGCAGGTGAGGTGTTCTAGCAGTTTTTGAAGTAGTGCCTTATAGATACATTTCATACAGTGCTGTTCTCTTCTAACAGACAGTGATGGACAACCCACTTTTTCAAAGAGAAAACAGTGATGGGTTTCAAATCCATCACCTGCAATAAAACAAAGGGGCAAGTGAAATAGTGGATCTCATTATTGTACAGTTATTCTTTTATTCCCAAACATTCTCAATCTGCTCCATATATTTGTCTGGACGTTCTTTTCCCATACGCTTTCAGTGAGAGCCATTCCTGGTGTGAAGAACACATGGTGCGCCAGATTATCTCATTTACCCCGTATCTTAACTTAAAGCTATGATATTGATCTATTGCAAGTGTTCAAATTGTATAACACAATATATAACACAACTCGCACTTTGAAATGTTGTGAAATACACTATGATCCATTTTTCCACAGCTGTTCAAGAGCTGACTTGCTCTTGAACGCACCACTTTCTGTCCATTCTCATCAATCCCCCTCTGGGACCAATACTTATGGAGAGCTTAGCCGACTGCCTCCTCTCCTCTGCCCCGTGTCTGTGATCACTGCAGTACGGCTGACAGAACAAAAATGAAGGGTTCTGTATGCAGTGATGTGTGTGCTCATACGGTACTTTCCACTACTTTCTCAGGCAGAGCAGTAGCAGCGTTAGTAGTAGTAACAGCAGTGATAGTAGACTATGATGGTGCTATTGTAAAAACGATGACACTCCTCATGGGGTTAGCTCTCCGAGGAGTTGGAGTCTAATTTAGATGCATCAAAGAGCAGTGGAGCAGGAGCCGTTTGGAGGACCAGCGGAGAGAAAACAGAGCGGAATAGTAACATACACTTTAATCTCAAGAACCAGGGCTATGTACGAGGGCTGCAACAATTGATCAGAAAGGTGGTTTTCTATGTCTATGGCTGTGTTCGAATGTTCACCCTAGTCCCAAACCCCTCATTCCAACAGCTCGAGCAAAGGTAAGTGGCTAACGCTAGCAACTTTATACAGCACTTTATTTAAGGGTGTTTTACTCATAATCAGGATCAACAGTGAGATAAACCAGCGCTTCTATCTGCTTTCATTCAGTCGCGTTGTGTCCAGTTAAAGACCCGTTGCCGCGCTGTTGTTTTTCCGACTCTCGCAGTGCATTGTGGTCTATATTGCCCGGTCTAGTGACAACTGACGCCCACTACTTTTCAAGGAGCATTGTGGGAAATTTTGAGTGCACTATTTTCTCAGCCCTAAGTAGGGAATAGCGCGGACACTCGGACACAGCCTAATTAACAACCTAGAAACACGATTTGGGGAATATGCCTATACTTAGGTTTGAGACACCAGGCGTTAAAGCGGCCATCAATAAGTTTATTCATTTTATTTATTTATTTATTTTTTCACCAGTAGATGGCAGATGTGAAACCTTTTCCCTCTTCCCCTCTCAGACAGCAGTAACGCAGACAGCGTCTAGTGGTGTTATGTGAGAATGCAACAGAGCCGGGTTGGCCAATCTTATTACAAATGGTAGCTTTAAGGGGTGAAAATATAAATCAGATGTTACATTCCTTTCCAGAAAGTTACACTTACAAATACTTATACCACTACTTTGTATTTCTACTTGAGTAATACTATTTTCTAACAGTACTTCATTACAAGTTCTATCCACTCCTCCCTCCTCAGCCCTTCTCAATCTACACCGTAGTTTCTCAGTGTCAGATATAATTAAACAGCCATAATAAACTCCTTCTTGCATTCCCTTTGGCAGCACAAATGCCGCGCTCTGGCTTAGCTGACACAAAGCTCTCATATTTCTATATTTGTGACGGCTCTTGCCTCATGACCTGCTGGAGCTCATTCAAAGGGGCCCATTTCGTATTGATCTGTCCCAACCTGACCCCACAGCGAATGTATGGGGCTAATAAAGCAGAGGATCACAGGCACACATCATAACGCATGTGTCAGATGAATGGAAGCAATTCTGATCATACAGGATATTACAGGAACATTGTAGTAATTGTATGTTATGGACACATTTGCTGGTTATTACATTGTCAGCCTGCAGGGGGAGGTGTGGAGTCACAAACTGCGTCTGCTATATGACTTCATCCCATTAAAATGTCTTCTTTTTTAGTGAATACACGCAGAAATATATGCAATATTTACTTGGAATGAACTGTTTTCAATATAGCTGTTCTTATTTAAGCAAATGTTTATACCAGTAGAAAATTGCATCTAAAAAACATGGAACAATCTTGCATTCGCTGGCATGGGAATGAAAATATTAAAATTACAAAAACAGGCAAATTTGAGTCTTTGTGGATTGGTTTTGTGTGAAAACAAGCCACAAAACAAAGTTACAAATATTTCAAAATATATAATGTACATCCTGTCTTATCATAATAAGCAAATGTTTATACCAGTGGGGTTAGAAATGGAAATGAAAACACAGAAATTACAAATAGGCAAAACAGAATCTTTGTGAATGAGTTTTGAATGAAAACAAGTAATAAACTCATCTATATCTATCAAATAAAACAAACATGAAAAACACACAAAACACTGCAGTAAACAAAATAGTTCAGGGATAATTATTCACCATAATGAGTTTACAAGCTCTTTTCAAAACTCTCTAGGATGTTAGCGTGCACTTCCTGATTATCAAACAATAAAATGCTTTCTAATTGTATGCAGACAGTACACAGCGGACTTATTTTGACCACAAGAGCAGCTTATACAATATCTAGGTATACATTTTGCTCAAATACATGGGGACGATCGAGTACAGGGCCTTTAATGGGTGAAATTGCTGACAGCATGGACCAGTGATAGAGTTTTCCAAAAGTTTCGATGTAGTAACAATAAAAGACCAAGGGATGTCCGAGAATTTTTAGGATCAATAGAGCAGGTACACGGGTGGTTGTATGATCTGTAAAAGCCGCGAGCACGGAATAAAAGATTTACCGAGACCAGGGCAGTTCAAACACACAAGAGGAGTCCTGCTTTGGAGCCATCCATTATGAACAGGAAGAATGAAAAGAACAAATACAGAGAAACATGCAGACAGCGAGGTTCAAAGTTCAATGTCCCAAAGAAATTGATGTTTTGGATCTGCGTGGCAAACACAGGGCTAAAAATGAAGCAAGGCAAGTGTATTTGTACAGAATAAGACTTCAAAATGAAAAAAATAACAAAAGCGGATGGATGTCTTTCTATATTTGAGATTTCTCTGATGGTCTGTGCATTATATGTTGTTTTTTTACACGTTATAGTGTCCACTCAAAAATAAGTGAGGTTAGTTCCTACGCTTGATTTAAGACAAAAGTGCTCCACAACATGACATTAAGGCCCAATCCCAATTCTACCCCTCAACCCTTTGTCTCAGCCCTTCCCCTTCATTTTGCGCATTCGCAAGAGGTGAAGGGTTAACCCAATTCTCTTTAGCAGAGGGGTAGAGCTAAGGCGAAGGGCCGTACACCCCTTCAAACCAAGCAAGAGAGTAGGAGGAGTTTCAAGAAACGAGGAAATGCACTGGTGAAATACTGTAAACTCTCAAATGTCATCAGTAAGCACTTTAATGACATTTATAAGGTCATGAGATTGTTCTTATGTGTTTTTGTTTACTTTGCACCACTGTAATCTGCTCAAAGTGGAACAGTCGTATGTTTCGCGTTGTCGTCAGTCCACTCGCTCTGCCTCTATGGAGCTTACAAACTTTACCGGAGCAATAGACCAGAGTTGTATTTCATTTCACATTTACACCGGATATCGCTGCTGTCGTAAGCAGATTCTCAGAGGTCAAAGCACCACAGCATAGGGACTAATTTGACATTCTCTCATTTTGAAGGAGTAGGGGAAGGGCTAGGGCTAAGGAGAAAGGGTAGGGGTACAAAAGAGAATTGGGCCATACCTTGTATTTAAGTTTTTGTTTTGTTTTTTCTATTGTTCAAAAATATCTTGGAACCGTGCAGGGTCCCCTCTTCCATTTGAGCAAAATGTGTCTTGCCCCAGTACAGATATATTGTATAAGCAGGTTTTAACATCAAAATAAGTCTGCTGTGTACTGTCCGAAGCTAATTTTAAAGTGCTTTATTGTCTTAAAATCTGGAAGTGATTATTGCACATGCTAGCTGCTGTGGGCAAAACTCTGCTCAGTTGTGAAAAGCACTTATAAATTCATCACGGTGAACAATTAGGATGTTCTGAATTCATAAGGTAAGTGAGGAATAACTTGGACCACTGCAGACTGTTAACTGAACGTAAATGTAAAACTAGTCATAACATCTCCATAGTGACAAGCAGGTGGTAAACCCTCTTCCAGAAATATCACAGCTACATATTTGTCAGATATTTGGCTGGCGTTTCCATATCCCGTTGTATTTATAAATGAGAATGATTATCCAAGAAAGCATTGTGACCGATTTGGAACTGCCTGCTTGTCGCTTAATCCATTCAATGCACCATCTGTTTTCTATGGCTCCATCACACCAAATCACCCCAAAGCCCAAACAAAAATACCTCCTCTTTAAAGCTTACATCAGAGGAGGCCAACGCTCGCCTATATATCATCTAGCTATAAAAGTTCCACTCTATATTCATATTGTTTAGAGTCATTTTAACAGGTGTGTGTGGGGGCGGGTGGGCAGGAGCACTGGGACCTAAAATGGCAGCCAGCGCTTATCTCCATAGCACCAGATAAGAAGCGAATTTTTCCCGGACTCCACGGAATAAATGTGGATTTGTGGATGTGCCGATGTCTGTGTGCACGGCTGCGTTGAAGTGAGTGACCCCCGCTGTCTAGACCATTGCAAAAAGAACAAGTACGAAGATGAAGATGCATGGTTCAAAGTTCAATGTCTGAAAGAAATGGAAGGGCTAATCGTTTTGGAGGAACGGATAAGAGCTGAAAGGTAAAGGGCTAAAAATAACTTTAAAAAACTAAAATGGATGAATGTCTGCACATACTTGCGATGTCTCTGATGTTGTCTGCAAATTATAGGCTTGTAAACATGTTTTTCACACATTATGCTGATTCCCATTCATAAAAATAAGTGAGGTTAGTCCCAACTTTTGATTTAAGTTATTACAAACCTTGTGCTTAACGAGGGGGTATTAAGCAAAATCAACTTTTTTGAGCTTTCCATGTTATAGATGGTAAATGGTCACGTTTTATATAGAACTTTTCTACCTTCTAGGCACTCAAAGCGCTTTACATCAAGGAACCACTCACTCATACACACACACACATCCATTCAGTGTACACAGACAGTGGGCGAGTTAAGTGTCTTGCCCAAGGACACAACGACAGTATTCATTTACGCAAGCTGGAATCACAGCGCCGACCTGTGGATCAGTGGATCTACTGCTCTACCAATGCTGTTTATGTTGAGAGTGGGATTCGAACCACCAACCTTCCGATCAGCAGACAAACTCAGATTGCCAGTGCCAGATGTGAAGCAAATTTTCCCCGTACTCCACAAAATAAATGTGGATTTTTGGATGTGCCAGTGTCTCTGTGCATGTGTGCGTTGAAATGAATGACCCTTGCTGTCTAGACCATTACCGGCTTCACAGAGCTGCAATTTACCCACAGTGCCCTTCGTCCTACATTCTTTTTTTTTTTTTTGGAACAGTTAATTTACGGCGTTGACGCGTGACTTGTGACATACAGTAAAGTGCTGTTCTGTGTACTTGTAGCGCGCTAGCTCAAACCACCTTCGTTTGTTTCACATAAAAACAAGGTCAAATGCAAATATCAACTTTGCGCGGAAGCAGTAGCTATTGTTTGGTGGTTCGCCTAAGCAAAACGTATTACAGGGAGGTCGACGACAACAACCTTCTCTGAATTCAATTACAACAGGCACATAGGAGGAACAAAAGGAAGTATAAACACTTCACATGGATATCAAAATAACATGCATTTGTTGTGGCAATTATGGTACAAAAGTAATTACATGGCTAATTACTATGTGTTTTCATCTACACTTAACGCTATAAATGAATTTGTTTATATGTTTATGTGCAGTGGTACACAGAACACAAAGAAACAGCAATATAGAAGATATAATTGTGTTGTAATATAATTAAGCCCAGAACTGTGTGGATTCTGGGCTTTTTACACATTCAGACATTTTGTAACTTACAATATTGCGACAAAAGGCATGATTAAAACCTCATCAAAGTGAATTTAGTATCTATGGTAACCACATCGTGTGGCCGTACTACCTTGTCAATGCCTGATCCCGTCTCATCTCAGAAGCTAAGCAGGCTTGGGCTTGGTTATCACGTGGAATGGGAATACCAGATGCCACAGTGGGGCAGCAGTGTCTCTAGTGCAATCTGTTGTTGTGTCCTTAGGCAAGACACTTCACCCACATTGCAAAAATTTTAGGAGCAGGAGTGCAACTTGAATGTGCAGAGATTGTGCAAAGTTGTCCTTTTGGTGCTCTTCAGTATAGGGACCGGTTTCAAATACAAAGTTGAAATAAAGTGAGGCACTCAAAAAGTACAAAATAATGAAAAGCCTTTATTAGCACGTGTCAGATAAAGTTAAAATTACTTTGTACTTTTTGAGTGCCTCAGTTTTTTTCAACATTTGTAAAGCAACTCTAAGGATGTGTGAAAGCTCTTTATAAGCCAAATGCATTATTACATGTTAGGTCTGGTGAGGTCATGTTATTGCTGGTCAGGTCTAAACATAATTCCTTAGCTTTTTATTGGTTTGTTTATGTTGCAATTTTAACACGTCCTTTGTCTTTTGTATGAACACATTTTCTCTACTAATGAACTGGCCTTGACTATATAATTCCCTTAGCACATGGCACACAAAAACATTCATAATTGCATTTTTTGACCAATTATTTTGTGGGAGAATAAACTAATTAATTGAGGTTTACGTCAGCAGAAACTAGCCTGATATCACCATTATACATACATACACAGAACTCATAGGAATGATATTATGCAGTAGCGTGTGGTGACTTTTGTGGGTAGGCAGCAGACTTGAGGTGGACATCAATATTTAGTCGATAACAATTTAATAACACAACTTTTTATACAAACTACATTGTAAATTAGTATATCCATTTTTACTGACATGTTAAATGCATATACTGAGCCATTTGGAGTCAAATTAGAGAAACCTGGACCTACATAGTTTATTAATATTTCTATATAGTGGACTGTATTTAACACCCTGTCTGTACAAACAGGGATAGTCAGTGGGCTATTTGTTCCTTTGTCCTCCTCCTACACCCCATTTATGCAGCTGAGACTTCAGTACTAGTATCTATGTAATTATCATCATCATGCATCTAGAAACCATATGAGTGACATATGACAACTCTACACAAAATGTACATTAATGAAGAGATACTAACAACGACAGTGCACTGGTCAGACAGGTGCACTGGTCAGACTAGTGGTAGACTATAATAAGTACTTATGTGTCACAAACGTCCCCTTAAATACAGCCCTGCTTTAGAACAGCACGCTCACACTCACCTCACAGATGCAAATCACATCCACGTCTTTCCTGAAGAAACGTCCTGCATTTCCCTGAAGCGGAGCAGATCCAGAACAGCCACATGTTCCTCCACACATGTGCAATAGGCCCGTTATTCCTTTAACGCTGTCACTCGATCCACTGCTCCATCTGGATCCTCCATTTCACACAAACTAGCCCTGAAACCAGCTCACTGTTTCATTAAATGTCTGTCTGTATTTCTAACTAACATCTAATCAGAAATGTGAAGCTAAAAGTGAGTTATTTTAGTCACTTGTGTTGAAAGTTGGCGCTGCTGCTGTCATCTCCTGCTGCCCACACGCACTCACTCCTCAGATGTCCGATTCCTCCATGGGTTTATTCAGTGCTGTTTGAGCCGGCTGTGGTCCTGAATACGCATGCGCGAGTCTCTAAAACAACCTGCCATCTTCTCCACACAAGTTAATGACACACCGGCAACCGCGGTCCACGCAGTCTGCTCAGTGACCATTAGGGTGTACTAAAGGACACCGTGACTTCAACCACGCTTCAAACACGCAAAAGTGAAGGGAAAACTGTTTCATTATACTTTTGACACATGATGATTTTAGATTTTATTGGACAAGCACTACTTGCCTTGATTGCCCTGACCGCACGCCACCGATATAATGAGTACCCACAAATCTGTTATATTTTGCCTTCTTCTGATTGTGGTGATAATTAGCAGACAAAATCCTGCTTATGTGGAGGTAATAAAGTGAAAGTGGGTGCTGCTAAGTGCTTGTTCAGCTCCTCTCTGGGGGATCAGGGTAAGAGCAAATATATTCATATAAACAGTGTGATACAAATACGCCTGGTTCAGTCCAATCTCTGTAGGAGCCATTTTGACTGCCTTTCATTTGTGCACCTCCAGCCTCTATGGGGCGCTGTGGTTTAGATGTTTGGCGTGGAAATCCCAGGTACAAAGGGGGAAGGAAATTGCACCATGTGTTAGGAGGTGCAAAGGCATATGATTTTTGACAGTGTCTATAGATGTTACACTCTGTTATTGTGGCAAAGGTGAGCCAAATAAATTAATTTTAACTACTAATTGCTGGACTCTTTTGGTACTTTGGAAGACTTCTGTACACCTTCAACCCGTAGTGACCCTTTGCACAGGGCAAATTAACCTACAGACCTACCTCTACAGACATGCCCTGCCGATGGATTAGTTGACTAAAAAAGAGTGTGGAAAAAGCTCTCAAAATGATAACATATCTCTGTGTATGAGACCTAAAGTGCACTCAGAAGACAACAACTGCGCGGGAGTTCATGCTAAATAACTATTTATGGAAGGAAGTACTAGGAAATGGTGTATTTATATGTTAAAGGAACATGAATCACTCCCAAATCTTCAGCAAAGGCACTGCTCTCTGCTGTTGTCCCATATAAATCTCATAATCCAAATAAAATTATAAGACTTATAAGTTTTGGTCGACTAAGACACCATCAACCGATTAATTGACTAAACAACTAAAGGCCTATTGACTACTCAGCGATTATTTTTTTTTCAGTTAGTTGAGTAATTATTTCTGTTGAACACTGAGACTTTTTAAATACATGATCAAAGAAGTCAAAGATGAAAAATGGCGACTGAAGGCTTGTAAATAGAGAATATTTACAAAGAGAGTGTTGATGAAATAGTGTATTCTTTTTGACATTTGTTATAAAATGTCTTTTGATTACAATTATCAAAATACAACTACAACTTTTTTTTTTATTATCGACTAGTCATGACTGGATTAATGAGCCCTGGAGCAGATGCTGTCATTCTGCAGAAGGGACTTTGTAGATGTGCAGCAGGCTATTATTTCGTCTGTCATTATTTTGTTTCCTTTTAAGTCCATATTTGTACGACTGTTGTATTGCTCCTGGGTGTACCTTAAACAAAGCATGGCCTCCAGCAAAATGAACAATAAAAATGTCTGAATTACAATGTGTTTCGTCCTTTGAGGGAAAGTTGGTTGGTAATAAGATTTTTACAAAGGCAGGAGCATGGTTTGGATTGTAAAATGAAATGGACAATTACTACACTGCAGTCATTATTCATTCAAGCCACACTCGGTGGTGGTAAGCTACTTTTATAGCCACAGCTGCCCTGGGGCAGACTGATGTAAGCGAGGCTGCCAATCTGCACCATCACCACCTCCTCCAACCACCACCAATCTCTCGCACACACCACTTTTATATTAGGCTAGTGTCTTGCCTAAGGACACAATGACAGAACTTGGTCCAAGCGGGAATCTTAGGACCTCTGCTCTAACCACTGAGCTACTGTTGCATTTATATATATATGATGCTACATCCACAGTAACTCTTACTTGAGTAATGTCTTGGACTTCTATATTTTACTTCCACTTAAGTAATATTATTTTGAAGTAATGTTATTCTTACTTTAGCACAATATGGCTCTAGCCTTAAATAATTTACAAAGTCTGATTTTTCTCACAGGGACCTGTATTTTGTTCCACGTTGGAGCTCAGATTTTTATTGAGAGAGTCAAGATAGTCCAGTCATGTGAAAAATACTACGATGCAACATGATACGCATACGCACACACACGCACGCACGCATACTTGTGAAGCTATTGGCATCATCGACCTATAGGCACTTCACTGAACACATCCGCGGTAGGGCGAGCACTCCAGCTAACCGCATGTAGCCAAATGCTACCTGACGTGACAGGGGCTGTTCAAAGCGTCACGTTTGTAGCACTTACTCTCCCAAGAGCAAACACGCTAGCTTGTATGCTCTGCCGCTCACATACGTGTCTCGTAGCTAAGCGCTAAATCGATAGCGGGTGACATTCAAAAGCAATGGAGTTGAAAACACCTTTAAGGAAAAGACATGCTCTGGCAGAATCAATATGCAGCAGAGAGAGGAGGCTAAAACACATACACATATGGGGAATGAATGGTGGGATATGGGAATGGGAACACTGATGGTTTTAAAGGAGCACTATTTAACTTCTGGTCGAGGATCCGTCATCTGCTCACCTCATAAAAATGCTACTGTTTTGCAGTATGAAGAAAATAAATATATTAATTAATTAATTAATTAATAGGTCACCAGCAGGTCTCCATATATATTGAATTTTTATGACATTTTGTGGAACATTTCTGGCAGAACAACATTCCTATGGATAGTAGAAGGTTTTGGGATCCGTCACCTGCTCACCTCATAAAAATGCTATTGCTTTGCCTGGAATGTTCCACAGTATGAAGACGTTTAAATTGAAAAAAAAATAAGTAAATAAATACTTGGTTTGGTTTATTGCTAAATGTTATGGCATTTTGTGGAACATGTCAAAACAACAACATTCGTATGGAGAGTAGAAAGTTTTGAGCCCTCCACCAAAAACGTAAATAGTTCCCCTTATAACCTACAGTTGGCGCTGCAGGATGGCCTATGGATTATATCACACATTTCGGTGAGCCAGATTAAATTTAAATGTCATTATTTAGTATCTTTATGTCACCTACAAGTAGCTAAAGTCATCTCAAAGTCATCTTTCACTGATGAAAGCCACTGAATGGCTGGCGTTAGCAAATCAGGAAGTCAAACAGCTGAGGGACCTCATAGCTGAAATATGTGTGTTCCTTTAACTTAGTCTTATTTAGGAATATGACATAGCAGAAAATATTTAGTCTACAAATGTAACACTGGCACAGACTTTGCCGAGAGCTTGCGTCTTGCTAACGTGGCTAGCACTAAAACAATACAAAGATGCCTTGAGCCTGATAATATGAGAAGTATCTTAATGTCGGCGTATGGATCTGTACAGCACTTGTGGTTCCCATGTCTCTGCAGTGAGCCAAAGCTCTGTGTGTCATTTCCAGCCGTGCTTCTGTTACTCTCCCTCTGCTGCTGCCAACGCCTCATGTCTGCCATGTGAGTAAAGAGACAGTCACTGGGCACGCGCTCCAACAATCTGCTCTCCTCTGCTTTCTTTCACTCCATCGCTCCCAGTCTCCTTCTCTGTTTCTCCCCCTTACGCTCCCTCTCTCCTCTTTCTATCGTTCTTTCTCTGTCTCTCTCTTTTCTAGTCTCTCTCTCCCTTTCTTTCCCCCTCTATCAGCCTTCCCTCTTCCCCTCCACCCCTACTCTCTATCCTGCTCTCCTTCCATCTTTCCCCCTCTCTCCCTCTCCCCTTTTCTCCTCTCTCTCCTTCTTTCTTTCCCTCTCTCTTCCTCTTGCCTTCTCTGTCCCACTCTCTTTTCCCCTCTTTCCC